>VMDO01005281.1:0-65930 GCA_007922755.1 Pedetes capensis
GTAGCCCTGTGGCATCTGATCCCGTCAGATCTCGGAAGCTAAGCAGGGTCAGGCCTGGTTAGTACCTGGATGGGAGACCGCCTGGGAACACCAGAAGCTGTAGGCTTGGGAGAAGGACCTGGCAACCCCCTCCCAAAAATCAATCTGCCATTGAAAACCCTATGAACAGCAAAGAAGCACTGACAATAGTGTTTCCCCTGTTGTACAGAGGGTTGCTATGAGTCGGATACCGACTCGACGGCACTTAACAACAACAACAACATTACAACTGCTGTTGTTGTACTTAATTCATAAATTAAACTGTCATTAATATTTTTGTACAGAAGAAAACATAGCATATATGGGGTTCAGTAGTATACATGGTTCCGTTGGGAGTCTTGAAAAGTATCCCGGTGGATGAGGGGGTGGGGGCTATCCTAAAGCTTTACTCAGACCTGAGAGTGGGGAGTATGAAAGGGAGAGGGGAGTGAACTGATAATTGGACTTTCTTTCTTTCTTTCTTTCTTTCTTTCTTTCTTTCTTTTTTTGCAGTACTTAGGGGTTGAACCTAGGACCTTACACATACTTTGCAAGTGCTCTACCACTAGGCTATACCCCCCCCCAAGCCCATACTTTAATATATATTTTTTTATTTTGAGTCAAGGTCTCAGTAAGTTCTGGCCTTGAATTCGCAACCCTCTTGCCTTCCCAGTCACTGGGATTATTATTGATTGGATTTTCTGATTTAAGGCGCTAGGTTAGAACACAGACCAGGACTGTGCTAAACATGTTTCAGCAGATGTGGGAAGAAGCAGAAAGAACAGAACGTAGGGTGTTTAAATGAAATGAAACTAAAAACTGGTATTAAACATATTCTTCAATATCCTTATGAGGGCCCTTTAAGATAAGAAAAGGAAATTCTCCTAGAGTGAGTAATCAGAGGTTGTTACTCTTCATGTGAGAATTAAATATGCTTCAGAGGGAAGACTGTAGTAATTATCTGAGGTCAAGGGGGCCCATCCCCAATCTGTCGGCTTCTCTGTCAAATAGAGATAAAAGTCCCACTCAGGACTCTTAGTAATGGGAAACTTCCTGTACAACTCCTTCCTGACCTACAAACAGGGTGCAGTCCAACAAAGTTTGCAACTCAGTAGTTGAGATGAGGAAACAAGTCTTCTGAAAGCCAGAGTGTATGAACTGTAGTTCAGGGCTTCACCAACTTCTAGCATCCATTTACATCAGGAGTCTAACTCAGCAAGAAATGTAAAAGTACTTTCTCATAGGAAGCAAGACCATGTGACATCACTGGGAGCTGGGCACTCCCTGTCCCAGTCAGGGCCTGAGCCTGGCTTCTCCTGCGTCTAGGTGGCTATAACTCCACCCCCAGTTTCAGGCTGGCTGGAGTAGTGGCAGGGTCAACCATCCTAGCTACTAACAGGACTCAGGATGCTTCAGAGGAATACTGACTGACCTTGAACTCAGTTACTTTTTTTGTTTTTACTGCAGAGTAGAGGAAAAAAGGTAGGAGAGTTAGATTTTCATTCGATTGTTTGCAAGGTTTCCAAATTTTAGAATATCTGTCCATAAGTAGTTTGGTACTGAGCTGAGAAAGAGGGTAACTAGAATACCTTTTCCAAAAGTATTACACTGTAGGTAAGGCAGGCCCTGACAACTTTGGAAGGAGCAAAAGTTTAGATCGGGGCTCGGTTTTTTAACTAGCTGGTCAATACAAAACCCGGAGACTGACTCTTCAAAAGGATTTTCCCAAAAAACCTACATATAGGACATCTTGCTCCAGGAAAAATGAATTTCTTGCCATTGACTCCTAGCTGAGCAGGGCTCTTTAGACTGATAAGAAGAGCCAGCAACTTTAGCATGTCTTGGCAGTCAGCGAAAATAAGGTTAAGGTGGAATAAGGGGGAAGAATTTCCAGTTGCTGGTGGAAAGCCAGTGTTAAAAGATGTCCTTTTCAAGTAGACTCTGCAGGAGTAAAAGTCAACTTCTTCTTTATTAAAGATGAGAACCAAGAATGGGCTCTTGTTTAGACTCTACAAAGGTAAAGAACAGTGAATTTACCCCAATTAGCTTTGACTTAGTAATTTGCTCAGTAATTTCCCCAAACTGGGAAAGGGTTAAGGAACTTAAATAGGGGCAAAGTGGTACCTGATAAACCTATCTTTTTGAATAACCCAGTATGATGGGAGAATGTGGAGGAGGAGGAAGAGAAGAGGAAGAGGGAAAAAGATACGTGATAGTAAAGGAGAAGATGCGGAGGGGAGAGAGGGGAAGGAGAGAGGGAGAGAGACAGATTCTATCAGTAGCCTTCATTCCCGCACGAACACACACACACACACACACACACACACGCACACACACACACAGTTGGGCTTCTGTTGTTGCTCTGTTTATGCAAAGTTAACCGGGCGGAGGCACTGGTAAGAGTTGAGAGCTCCACTCTGAAGAAGGCAAAAATAATTTTAAAATTTTAAATGAAAGTAACACACGCACACAAACACAAACACGCGCGCGCGCGCGTGCGCGCGCTCGCCCGCCCGCACCCCTCAGGGTCGGGCCATGCCAGCCTGCAGACTTTGAAGTGAAAACTCGGTGCGGAGGGGCGCGGGGGAGGCCCCAGCAGCAGCGGGGAACGCTGTCGGTGACCGAAGGAGCTCTGGTGAATATCAGGTTCGGATTAGTGACAACTCAGAAGTCACGCCGGCGGCTGGGGGAGGGAAGTTTGCCAAGGTCTCTGAACTCGAGAAAGAGAGCGCAGCTTCCCTTGGCGCCGGGTGGAGCGGGGCGTGCCGGGGAGACCTCTGTCCCGGCCCGCGCGCGCCCCGCCGCGCTCACACCCCGCCCCGAGATTGAGTTTGTCAGCGATCATAAAATGGGAATTGATTATTCCGGCCACCATTGATTAGGGAAGAATGCTTACTGCAGCAGCGGGGAAAAGGTTAAGAGCAAATTGACCTTCTTCCTAGGTGACATAAAGTCATTAGGTAAATGAGATATTCACACAGGACCTTTAAAAGGTCGTGCTCGATTTCTGTTTGTGGCCGAAGAGTCAGGCTGGAGCTTCTTCGGCTGGGGCCGGGACCCCCGTTCTTCTGGACCAGAGGACAAGCGAGGAAGAACTCTTGCTGCGCGGGCCGGGGGGGTGGGGGGGACAAGGGTGGGTAGTGGGTGATTGTCTTGGGGGGATCGCACTGGCGTTGGCGGGGGTCCTGGGACCACACCCTTTATGCCTCCTGCCTGATCTGTGCGGGCGGCGGCCGGCGAGGGTGAGCGCGCGTCGCTGCCGGCCTCTGTGCTTCGCGCCCGCGGCTCCTGGACTCTACTCGCCTGCAGGCAAAGGAGGTCGGGCCAAAGCGGGCCAAGGAAACACTTACCCCACCCGAGCCGAGCGCGTCTCCCGCAGGGTGAAAGAGTGGGGTGTGTGTGTGTGTGTGTGTGTGTGTGTGTGTGTGTGTGTGTGTGTGTGTGTTTTAAGGAGAGAGTGAGATATATTTATGCACATATTTATCCCTCTAATTATACGAATTAATCTTCTTATGACTAAAAGGTAACATGGAAGGATGTCCTTTTGATGTGGAAAAGCACCATTTGTGACTCGCATTCAGGCTGATTAAGGAATAATTGTTGTTAAACGCTTTACAAGAGGAAAGTGTTTAATTGCGGGGCATTCGTAATTTTACGGCTTAGTGCAAAATTAAACGTAATTAAAAACTCAGAAATTCCGACTGATTTTCCAATTATTTTTATTGTCTGAGCTAATTGTTACACAAGGGTATCACTTCTCCCCCAAAGGCATAAAAAGAAAAGAAAAAAAAAAGAAAAAGAAGAAAAGAGGGAAAAAAAGAAAAGGAAAGAAAGAAGGAAGGAAAGAAATAGAAAGAAAATTGAGCAAGCAGAAAACAACCGTACCTTTTCCAAATATTCGCGGAGGGGCGACTGGGAGCCTTTTGCAGGTACCAGCCAAGAAAAGGACCTTTCTTCCTCACTCCCCCGCCTGCGGTCCCTCGCCTGCGCCCCTCCCTCCCCCACGGTAATTAAGCGTTTCAGCCACTCGCCCCTCTCTCGGAGTTCCTGCAACACCTTGGGATGTGAGAAAGCGATGGCAGTTCTCTTCTGCAGATCATTACAGCAAAACTGGAAGTATCTGTAGAAGGCTGATGAATTTCTTGAAGTAACACTTGTCATACATGGCAGAGAGATTTTAAAAAAACCTAAGTAAACAGAGCTCTCCAGGGGCGATCCCTCGATGCCTCTGCCTTCGAGTGTGTGGCAGGAGGGAGCGAACATGCAAACACCCACCGGAAAATGTTTTAAAAACGTGCACGCAAAGACGTACAGATGCAAGCGGCAAACTTTCACTTGCTTTGCGCTTTATTTTATTTATTTATTTATTTGTTTTTATTTATTTTTATTTTTGGGGCAAGGATGGTATGGAAAAGGTTCTCAGTTAGATTCTGGATTTTTTTTTTTAAATGCTGGGAATGAGGGCATAGAGCCAAGCTATCTTCATGTGTGTGGCTTTTTAAATGTCCAAATAGACTTATTTAAATACATTAAAAGGTTTATGAAAAGTATTTTAGTGTTATGGAAACAAAAACACATCCTTACAGCTAGTCCAGACGTGGTCCTGTCTTTCCTATCAGACTTGAAGAGAATCCTGGAAAAAAAAAAAAAGAAAAGCATAAAATTAGGCAGAATATGAATTTATAAATTTCAATTAGTCTAGACTGAGAGTATAAAACGATGGAATGTTTGTGTTTCAATAAGTGAATTTAATTTTTCTGGGATTTTTAGGATAGAGACCTCAGTGGATTCAAGTTTTCTATCCACTTTTCCAATCCACATCCCATAAAATAAATGATTGCCTCTGATCTGATGTGCCAGGTGAAAATGGGTAGAATTAAAACTGCCAATTCTGCTTCCAACTTGTGTCTTTCGATTGAGTTCAAAAGCTTTTAAAGGTAAAACATGCTGATCATTTATATGTATTATTTCCTGTTCTACTACCACATCTTTTAAGTAAAAAGAAAGAAAAGGTATTTATATTTCCAAATTCACTTCCCTTGGAAGACTCCAATCTTCCAGGTAATTTGACAATGAACCTTGATGCCTCTGAGAACGTCTGCCTGGTGGGTCCTAGTTTACCGGAGTGTGGACAAGGAGGTATGGTGAAATCTGTTGTTGTTGTTTTTTTAATTGTTTTCTACCCCAAAGGTATATTTTGGAGGCAGAATATGGGTACTTGAACCTAATGTTTCCCAAGTGCTTCAAAACTCTTTTGGAGAGGAGGTTAGAATAAGCAGAGTTGGACAGAAAGGAGGAAGTATTGCCTTGAAAGTTAGAAATGGTGAAAAAGATATGCAATTCATCGTGGAAAATTGAGTAAAAGAGGCAGTGCACATTTTAGCTTAGGCAAAGATTGCTGAATCCTTTGAAGAAACTGACACAGATTTTCCAGAGACAGGGTAGGGGTGAGGGAATCCTAGGGTGGGCATTTTATGTAAATGAGCAAATTCAAAATGTACAGCAAATCCGGTATAGTAAAACTGACAGTTCTGACAGTATTGACAACATAAATATATGTTTGAACACCGCACTTTCAGACACTTAACCGATGAAGCAATAAAAAAAATTCGACTACAATATTTCAAATAATCGACATTGATGTTTTGATACATCATTTTTATACTCTGAATTGATCTATCACTCTCGGGCTGGTCAATTTTAAGTAAAAACTGGCTGCACTTATTTGCACCTTGGCTAATGATAACCTAATAACGGTCCTCAATTAATTATACCCAAACTGTGTTTTCTTCCTTCAGCAATGAAGTGGGGAGAGTTCCTATGCTGGAACCATTCTCCCCGTCTTTCCCTTCCATTTTTGCCATTGACTGGGGGGTTCGGATTTGAGAATGGGTCTTTGGTTGATCACAGATAACACAGGCCAAATTCTTTTCACCTGAAGTAGCCACATACTAGGTCCGCATTAAGGATGTGGTCCTCACTTTAACTTTACAAAGTCAAACTTAAATCTTAGAAGCCACAATCACAACTCTCCCTCAGGCCTCAAGTTCCTTCCCTCATTACAAGGACTAGATGGAAGACATTTGCTCCAGGAGAGGACTGGAAATTTCTTTCAGGGTGAGGGAGTACGGTGTGTGGAGGAGGA
Organism: Pedetes capensis; assembly: GCA_007922755.1. NCBI lineage: Eukaryota > Metazoa > Chordata > Mammalia > Rodentia > Pedetidae > Pedetes > Pedetes capensis. Next base: position 6,164 of record VMDO01005281.1, read on the forward strand.
GGGTGTGGGATAGCAGGGCTAAGAGTGTGGATACAGCCTGCTGTTTATCTAAAGCACCTACTCCGAGCTGAATATCCCCCTTAGTCAGAATTCTCTTTTGACCTCCTCCCGAACCCCTGGCTGAGTGTATGGAGGTTATTTGGGGGGTTAAAAACAAGCCACGGAACAGGGAAGATGCTGGTGAGTCCTGTATCCCCACACAGGTTCCTCCTGCAGTCTGTTGGCTAGCTCTTTGCTTTGTGGGTTTTACAGGGAACTTTCCTACTCCCACTTTTCTTTATCACTCCTCTCCATATTTGGGGGTGCGGGCAGAGGAAAGCTAGCTAATTAAAGAAACAACAACACCACCGATGGACAGACCTAGGATGCATACTGCAGCAGTCCATTTTGAGGCACTGATAGGCCAGGGCGAGGCCGTGGGAGAACGCTTAGACCCTGCTCCAACTCTCTCCCGAAAGCCAGGCGCTGCCGGGCTGTTCCCACCCCGGGAAGCCCTGACCCTTCCTCAAACACGCGCTGAGACTCTGCCGTCTGACCTAAAACTTAGATGGGCTCCACCAGCCAAAGATTCCAGTGTCTTAACTTCTTTCCAGCAAATTTCATAAATGTAGTTTTAAAGCCCTTTAAGCCACCGCCAGAAGTTTGGATTTAACAAGTTTAGCAACACTAAGATGCTAATAACTGTAAAGGATGCGCGTGACCCACGCTGGGTAAAGGCTTGGGAGCCTCAGAAGGGCTGCCTTGCCAGAAGACCACCTGGTTGGAAGGGTTATCAGCCTCTGGCCAGGTTATTCCAAGCTGTCTGTACTAGAAAAGGCGAAAGGAACTAGAAAAAGGAGTGAAGGAGGAAGATGGGGTGGGTAGGAAAGACAGAGCAGAAGAGAAAAGAGGGAGACAGGAAGAATGACAGGAAGGGAGAGAGCGCGGGAAGGAAGAAGAGACAGAGAGAGCGAGCGCACATCGCGTTTGGAGCCCCGCCAGATAGCGCTAGAGGGCTATTTATTGAAACCCTTTTCTGCCGCGAGACAGTGAAACCGCTAAAATTGGAAGAAATAAGACAGGGCAAAAGCAAAGAAAATACAATGATTCCGCTCCATCCTATGTTTTAAAAATAAATCGTAGGGTGATTTATTGACATTACTTGCAGGGAGACAAACTATGGTAGAAAGCCTAAGTGTGCAAAGGCAAAAATAAACCAAAACCAAAAGCAAATTTTTATTATTGTTGTTGTTATTACTATTTATTAATTAATAAGCAAAAAAAAAAAAAAGTCCCCTTCCCTCTGTTGACCCCAGCTAGGAAGAGAGTGACCAAAGTTAACAGGTAAGGGAATGAGCAGAATTCTTTGTGGTCTAACTTTCAGAGCTGCCGGTTACATTGCTGGGAAGGTCAAGAACAGTTCACAAGGATGAGCGGAGGTTTATGGAGAAGAGATGTTTTCAAAGTAATAGATGGCTTCAAGGGGTGGAGTGGGAGGCGGGGACAAACATGTTATTGGAAATGCCAAATAAAATATGTATCAAAAATTCCAGCTGTCAACCAGCAGGTCTGGGGCTTGAAGAAAGCCCCTCTGCCTTTGTCCCGACAACACTGGGTTCAGGGCTATTTCTGCAGGTCCTCAATCAAACTCTTTGGAGAACAATTTAGAAATACTTAAAAGCTTGGAGAAAAGAAATAAGACTTCAAATATTCACTGTCTCATTTAGAACGCAAAGAAAAATGCTGTGAATGGAAAGGGAAAACCTGGGGACAGAGGTGTTCAGAGAGAGAGAGAGAGGGATACCAAATATTTTTAGCCTTTTCACTTGCTCAGTTCAGTAATGCAAGGAAATAAACACCTTTCCTAAGATACTTCTAAATATTCATTCGGTTTTATCCTAAAATGTCTAGCTTCTCATTTTAACAGTGCATCATCCTTTTACCTGAAGCAAACTTTTTAAATTGAAATGATAAATCATATTTTTCTTCCAAACTAGCAAACAGAACCTCCCTAAGCAAAAATTAACCTTACCCAGAAAGAAAAAAAAAAAAAAAACTGGTTGACACAAAATATTCCAAATCAAAACATTAACTAAAGTTACAAACAAGATTAAGGCTACATTTATTTACTCCTTTAGCAAAGCATCAATTGTTATGACTGATGTAAGAAGACAAAAAGGATTTAAATCCAGTGTCTTTAATACACAGATTAACACTTGGAACCTCACAGTTCTGAGGAATTTGGAGTTATCTGTCAGGAAGATGTATAACTTTCTAGGCAGAAAAAAAAAGCCACAAGACCTTCTTAAGGAACATGGGCAAATTCACCTAAAATAAAGTCTGAGTTTACAAATACTGGTTTTACCTTAACTACTCTCCATAAAGCCAATACGCTTTAAACTAAGGGACTATGGAGGAATTATATTGTTCCTTTAAAATCCCAAATGTCACCTACAAGAACATTAGATGTTGGGTCAAAAGAAGAAGAAGAAAAAGAAGAGGAGGAGGAGGAGGAGGAAGAGGAGGAGGAGGAAGAGGAAAAAATAGAAAAGAAGCAGTTTTTAGAAGTCTTTGTGATGCTTCAGTAAGAAAGGGGTGATTAAAAACAGACTTTTAAATTTGAGAGGCCCAATTCCCCCTCCCATTCACCCTCACCCCCTTGATCCCCTCCCTTTCACCTCTTTTTAATGCAGTGCTCCCACACCCACACCACAGCTAAGTAGCAGATTTGGGATTCTGAAGAAATGGGTTTCACCATCTATATTTGTTCTGGGGCACTTGTAAAATGCGATTTGTAGAGGGTCTTTAGCCTTCTTATTGTCTTTGAATTGTTTTTACTGAAACAGATCTTTTGCAGTTAATGAGTCCCCACGCAGCTGGACAGCTCCTCTCGGACACTGAGAACTCTAACCCCAAAATGACCCCAATTTGACACCGCAAGATGAAATTTTACCGCCTGTTAAAACCATTTCCAGCCTGGGCAGAAGGAGCTGGCTGTTGACTGAGGTGTGTGTGCCTCCTGCGACCCTCATCTCTCTCCTGTCTCTGGGGTCTGCCCCACCTACTTTCCCTTCACCCCAAATATAGGAAAGCAGATGAGCCTGGCAGCCTGGGTGGGAGTGCCAGGGCTGAAAATAAGGCATCAGCAGAGTACCACCAGGCTAGAAATGAGAAAGTATGGGTACCCTGCTGCTGCAGAATGGCTTCTATTAGACTGGAAAGTTGGGGGCAGGGAATCCAGGAAATTCTTAAATATTAGAGGAGCCTTTCTGAACTCTAGTAATAAAACACCGTCCTATAATAGTCCTTTGAAACCATAAGAATAATCACAAACTGATATCCTGAATCAACCCCAATTTGATCTCCTGTGTAATCCACTACATTGGGAGTACTATTATAAACAGTTTCATAAATGACATGCAACTGGGTAAGTGAAATCTTTTTAGTTGCAAGAGATTTGGGGGTCTCTTTAGTCAGAGTGAATTTCAAAACCACACAGATGTCCTCCAGTAGGGCTGTCCTTTTAACACTGATACTTCTTAACTAAGAGTCTTTGGAATTAAAGATGATTTTTTTCTTTAACAATACCTTAAAATGTTGTATTTCTCACTCCCTCCTGCATCTGATCAGATTGTACTATTGTTAGCTTTACTGTATTTAATAAAATGTAAAACACGTAATAGAATATTACAGAAGAAGAAAGAATGAAAGGGAGTTCAGGTCAAAATGCCTTCTGCATGGCCCAAAGGATAAAACAGTCTACACTTTTCTTCTTTTGTAAAACTCAAGATTACTACTAGATAATCAAGTCATTATTAGCTTAACGGTTGTTTGAAAATACAGAAATCATCAATCTGCCTGAACTGTTTTTATCAATGGCACTGCCATGGGAGAAATATTTTTAAAAATCCTGGTGAAGTTTTTGTAAATCAAGGTTCCAGGGATGCTAACTTGCTATACAGTATTCACGATCACAAAAGCAGCAGAGGTTAGACGAAGAGCAAGATTGCAACTTTGAACGTTTAAGCTGTGCGGTGCAGAGGTTCCGCAGGAAGTTGATCTTTACAAAAGAAGCGTTTATCAAGACAATTGAGGAGTTTCTTTGAAAAGTAAAAGTAACTAGCGCTTATTTAACAAGGACATGTAAAACAACAATAATCTTACTGGCGACAGTAAATATCTAATACTGAATTTAAGAACAATTAGAAGGGTGAAAATTGAAAAACTGAGTATAGACTTCTCAGCCAGCGGCGCTGCACGGAGAACTTGGACCCGCCAACATCCACAACTCTGCAAAGTCCAACACGCTCTTCAGAAACCAAATGGTTCCTTTCCTTCCTCTGTTCTTTTCTTCTTTTCTTTTCCTCTCTCTCCTTCATTCCCCACCCCTCCCTCTCCTCCGTTCTCTCTCCTTCCCCCCCCTCGACCCGGCTATTCTGAATTCGTGAAACAGCTACTTGAAATACAATTCTGGACACCAATTTATTCTTTTGTCTTCTTTTTACTCACCTTTTCTCACATGTCGTTGAGCAACTCTGCGTCAAATGAGGGTATTTATAGCGTTGGAGTTCTTCTAGGAAAAAAAGAGGAGGTGGTGGAGGGAGGACCCTCCCCCACCTTCAGGTTTCACACCCGACGGCTCTCGAAGGCTTGAAGCCTAGCAAAAAGAGAGGCGGAAAACCTAGTCTAGACTCCTCTCTGAAGCTCCAGGAGCCCGGAGTCTCTGCTCTGGCAACCCGGGCAAAACCCTCGCAAATCGCAGCCCCTATCCCTGGCGTCGACCTATCCGCGCCTCTGTCAGCCCCTCGGCACTATCTTTCTTTATATGTGAGGGCCAATTTCCCGTAGACATCATTGTTATAATGGCTCATTTAATCAAACTGTTTAATTGCTCTGGTAATCACTATCATCATCACAGGTGCTCAATCATTCACCATTTTTGGAGGGCTTTATTGACCTCCAGAGCTCATTCTCCAGCCCTATTAAAACAAGGCCAAATTTCTCGGACTCCCCTTGGAGTCTCTACAGGCTGCGGTCTTAGCCCAGTTTGTGTTGCCCGAAAGCTAACAGAAAAGATGGAAAAGGGGGGAAGAAGCCCTCCCACCCGCTTCTCTCTCTCTCTCTCTCTCTCTCTCTCCCTCTCTCTCTCTCACACACTCACACACACACACACACACGCATGCATGCACACTCGGTACTTTAGTCTCCTTAACCACTCCCATCCACCCCCCCCCCCACCCTCTCGGGAAAGTCCGGTCAAAGCAGTGCTCGGAGGATACCCTACTCTCAATTTTCCAGAATGGGTTCAGAGTTGGGAAGAGAGTCGACTGTTGAAGAGCAGTCAATTTGCTGTTCTCTGGGTGGGGGACAGTGTACTAGAGCAAGAGTGAGAAGTTGGGTAGAAGACGCTCTCCCAGCAGCCTGGCCGGGGTGGAGGGGGACTATCTGCTGGAGCGGCGAGCTTCGGTTGACCATAGCTCCGCCCCCTGCTCGGGGCTCGACTTGATTGACGTTCCACCGCCGGGAAACCGGCTGCTCAGAGGTAGAGCGGGTTGGAACTCCGGCGAGGGATTGGACGGGACTCCAGCCAGAACTAGTTTCCACACAAACTGTGTCGGGTAGTTACCTTCCTTCTTCACTCTCCTCCTTTTCCTTTTGGGAAAAGTTCATTCGGAGCCGGCCCCTTCCCCCCCGCCACCAAGTGAAAGCGCCCCAGTGTAATTAACACAGCCATTAGCCGGCGTGACCGCGGCCCAGCCGCTGCGCCGCGGGCGACCACAACAAAGCTGGGCAGGAAGCGCCAGCCTCTCCTCGCAAGGCATCTTCTCGCCCCCCACCTTCCTTTTTTCCCCTTTCCCTGTGTTTCCCTCCGGTGCCTCACAACTCGAAGTAAGATCCACTTTGGAGGCGCACACCAGTCGCGCGCGCGCACGCACACCCTTTTGGCTACACCCAACATCAAATACCCCAAAGACTCCCTCCCCACTTCCTCCCTCCTAATTCCGCGGAGGCCCCCAAAGACCCTCCAGGGTGGCCCCTTGTCTGCGCCACTCAGAGGGAATATGCTCTGAGTTAAGCTGGTCTCTTCTTGCCCTAGGGGGGAAAAAAAAGGATATTGGCAACTAGGGCCCTGGATCTGCACCGAAAAGAAAGTGCCACTTAAAAAGAAAAACAAAAAACAAACAACCCCCCCCCCCCCAGATCTAGCCCAGTGGTGGTACCCTCTGCTGAGCCTGCTGCCTTCGGATGGGAGCAAGACTTCGGGACGCTGTAATCCGCGGGCTGGGGAAAGGGGGTTGTGGAATTAAAGGAACAAAAGCGAGAGCGTCATGCCAAACGTCCCCAACACGACCCAGTTAGGTCGGAGCCGGGAGCGATGGGAAGATAAACTAGAAGTAAGTTTTAAAAATAAAAATAAAAAAATCTGAGGCTGTACCGTACTTTCCCTGTGGTTTTCTGCAGTTTTCCTCTCTGCGCTCTCCCTGTCCTCTTCTCTCTGTTTCTCTCTCCCTCTCTCCCTCTCTCCCTCTCCCCGAGCGCGCGCGCGTACGCACACTCGCGCTCCCAGCCTCGCTCGCTCGCTCGCTGTTCCTCTCTCGCCTCCCCCCGCGCTCACCCCCTCTTCCTCCCTCCCCCCGCGCAGTCCCCGCGGAGGAACAGCTTCGCTGATTTGCTCTGGTCCTCTCGGCTCCAGCCTCCCCTCCCCCCTCGGCCCCCCGCCCCCCCGCCCGCCGGGGCCGTCGGATCGCACTAGCTGCATATCAGAGGCTCCGCGCCGCGCTCCTCCTCGCTCCCGCTCCCCATCCCGGGATGTGTCTCCGCCGCACGACGGGCTATGGCCACCACGACTTCCGGGTTCCGTCATTTCGTTCTCCCGCCGCCGACCCGCGCCGCCAAACTGAGGCTCTTCTATAAGCCAGGCAGCAGCCAACCTGCCAACACCTACTGACACTCACTCATCTCCCAGAGAGAGAAAGAGAGCGCGAGCGAGCGAGCGCGAGAGAGCGAGCGCGAGTGAGAGCGAGCGAGCGAGAAAGAGAGAGAGGGAGAGACAAAATACCTACCAGGAAAGGGGGGGAGGAAGTCCAATTTTTGCAAACTATTCATTTTTTTTTTTCTTAATTTTTCTCCCTGCTTTCTTTGAACAATACTTTAAAGGGAGAGGATCCTATTAGAGATACCGCGGGGGAAAAGCTAAGACAGGGGGCGGGGGGAGGAAAAAATTGAAGAAGCAGAAACCCCTCGTGGAGTTTTACTGGAAGAAAAAAAAAACGGGTCTGAAAGATTCCTCCTCTTCATCATCATCAACCATCATTCATTCACTACCTTGACATTCCGGGCTTTGATTGACAGCTGGAGTGGCAAAAAGCCATGAAACACGACAGTTCGGTTACATGTGGGCTGCTGACGGGCCGCTTGTAACCTTCAGTTTAGGGGCTTGACAATTTTTTTCTTCTTTTTCTACTTCTTTTTCTTTCCTTTCTTTTTTTTTTTTCTCAACTGAGAGGAAGAGAAGAGAAAGAGGGGGAAAAGAGGACCGAAGAGGAGGAGGAGGGGAGGGGGGAGGAGGAGGAGGTGGAGGAGGAGGAGGAAGATCAGGAGGAGGAGGAAGAAGAGGAAAAAAAGAAAAAGAAGAAATACCACAGAAAAAAACTCTTCGTTTTTTTTTTTGTTTTCTTGTTTTGTTTTTTTTGTTTGTTTGTTTTGTTTTGTGGTTTTTTTTTTTGCCTGGGCTCACCCCACCCCCTTAAAAATAACATATTGGAAAATTGGGAGAAGTCTCCTTGGTTTGGAAAAAAAAAAAAAAGGAATCTTCAGCCTAGATCACTTTCTTAACCGGACTGGGATATTAAATATACGACACATCCAGGAGTTTATTGGAGCGCAGACTGATGGCGCAAAGGGTAGGTTTAAATCTCCAACACTTACCTAGATATAAATCCTCTCCTAAGAGGGGCCTGCCCCGATTCCTCCTCTCCCTTCAAGCTGCTGCTGCTGCTCGCTGCTTGATGATGGCGGCCAGTATTTTAAAAAATAGCAGCAAAATTATTCATCGGCTTCTTTCCCCCCCGTGCCTCTGCGTGTGTGCGAGTGTGTGTGCGTGCGTGTGTGCGTGTCTAGGCGCGCGTGTTCCAGCGCTGTGCGAGCGGGCGGGCGGCGAGTGCGTGTGAGTGGTGTGTGTGCGTGTGCAATTGTTACACGCTTTCGCCTCGCTGCAGCTTTTACCCCAGCAGCGCGATTCCCCCGTTTCTCCTGCTGCCGCTGCTGCGCCGCTGCTGCCGCTGCTCCCGCGGCTCCGGGCGGGCGCGGGCTGCGTAGGAGCCGCTGCCGCCGGGGCCGGCGCTGGGGCCGCGCTGCCGCAGCCGCTGCGCCGCCGCCTAGACTAGCCTGGGCTGCTTGTTTTGTCTCTGAAATTGACAAGGACGCAGGGAATCCGCTGCTAAATAATGTTTCTGGTAACTTTCACGTTATTCCTCTCCACCCCCTGCTCCCTGCCCCTGGGGAGGCACTGGCCCTAGTCTTTCCTAGTCCTCGGCTTTCTTGTCCTGATTATTAGTGTTTTCCTTCTTATTTTGTTTCATTTCGCCTTTTGATTTATTGGATCTTCTGGAGGAGGCGAAGGGGGGTTAGGGGTGGGATCCGGGGCTTCCTCCTCAAGCTAACTCCACTTCTCCCTCCGTTGGCTCGCTACGGTTTGGCTGCCTCCGGCGGGAGCGGGGCCTCCCTGCGCCCCCTCAATCCCTGGCCTCACTGCCTCCTCTCCTTCTCTAAATGCTGCTCTCAGTTCATACTTTTTTCATTTTAAGATTTAAAAACATTCCGCCCCCTCCAACTTTCAACTCCGTTGTTTCGGCTGGTTTGGTTTCTGTGTGTTCAACTTGTGCCTGGTACTTTTCTCCTTTCTGACTTTCTCTTTCTCTCTCTCTCTCTCTCTCTCTCTCTCTCTCTCTCTCTTCATCATACTCCCTCTCCCCCTCTATCATCTCTACCCCATTCTCATTTCTCTTTTCTCTTTCTTCTCCCTGATTCCTCTTTCCTCCCTCTGCTCTCACCCCCTGCGCCCCCTCCTCCTTGCGGGGTTCTGACAGTACGATGAGCTGCCCCATTACGGCGGGATGGACGGAGTAGGGGTTCCCGCTTCCATGTACGGAGACCCTCACGCACCGCGGCCGATCCCTCCGGTTCACCACCTGAACCACGGGCCACCGCTCCACGCCACGCAGCACTACGGCGCTCACGCCCCGCACCCCAATGTCATGCCGGCCAGCATGGGATCCGCTGTCAACGACGCCTTGAAGCGAGACAAGGACGCGATCTATGGGTAAACCGACCCCCGGACCCAGCTTACTGTATGTGTGAGTGAGAGTGTGTGTTTGTCTCTGTGGAGGGGTTGGGGAGCGACTAAATGGGAGTTATTTCTGCATGGGGGGGGGGTGCTTGCCATAGGAAAGGACGGTGGAGGGAGCCTGCTCTTCTGCCCCTTAAGTCAAAGACCAGGAGGATAGAGCCTCCTCCACTCAGTGAGGTCACTCGGGACCCCACAGCCCGGAATGAAGACCAAGTCTTCAGAACCTTTCCGGGCTTTCTCCCCAAGGACAGGATTCCTGGCCAAAGGGCGCAGGGCTGGCTGTTTCAGGCCCCCTAACCGAGGCCTTGGCGAAGGGAAAAGTTTCCTGCAGCTGAGGAGCAACTTTGTCTTTCTTTCTTTCCTTTCTTTCTGTCTTCCCTTCTTTCTTCGCCCCCCCCCCTTCTGTTTCCTACTGAGGGTCTGGGAGTCTGTAAAGGCAGCTTGAGCTGGAATCAGGGCTGCTTCTGTCGGCCAGGAAGTCCTAATCACCCACTTCTTAATTCTCTGTAAATAAAGGGGCAGACCTTGAAGTGCAGCGGGGTGGAAGAGACTGCTTTGCTTGCACAGAGCCCCGCTTAGGGGGAGTAAGGAAGATGGCTGGAAATTATTTTATATTCTGAGAACTTAAGAGAGGGGTGGGGATGCACGGTCCGAACGTGTACAGCACAGGCTCTTCCGGCGGCGGGTAGGTGGGGAAGGCAGCGGGATGCCGAGGGGAGGGGACAGTGGGTGAACAGCCACTGAGCCTAAAGCCAGAGGCCGCAAGCATCCCGAAGTGCAGCTAAAGCGCCCCAAGGAGCACAAAGGGCAGAGGCGCACGCACACTTCCAAGTTTTAGAACACAATTTATTTATTTTTGTCTGCTGAAACCCTGGGAGGAATGTGGTCTTTAGAAGGAAGCTCTCCAGCGTCTAACATTTCTATTATTTTGACCCCCACAGCCAGGCTTTACTAGAAGTAGAGCAAACAAGTTTATAAGGCAAGGGGGCGGAGAGATTAGAAGAACACTCTCTCAAAATTGGGAAATGTCACTCCAGTGTGTATGTGCGTGAAGCCTTCAGCCTTGTCTGAAATGCCCGTTCAAGCAATTAAAAATAATTTTTTAAGTGTCTTCCTTGCATACGAGGTCAGGGCTGAGTGGCAGAGGTTGGATCCCGGGCCTCTGTAGCGGGGAGTGTGGGTCTGAATCAACTCCGGACTCAGATTGCCTAAGCTTGTTGGACATTTCACTCCGCTCCAACTGAGGCTGTGTCTGGCGGGCTGAAGTGGCCGGGGACTTCTCTGACCAGATCTGAGGGACTTGTGAACTGAGGGAAAGGGCCAGGCTGTTTTTTCCTTTCTGTTTCTGGCCCAGGCTCGGCTGACTGAGGCGGGGTTGTAAAGTGTGATGCGTGCCTGTTGTATTAAAGAAGGAATCCAAGCCCTCCAAACTTGTTGATTACAGTTCTTGCTCCTTCCCCTCTGCACCCCGTCTCCGTGTGTGTGTCTCTGCGTGGCGCTGCCCGTTAGGCACCCGTTGTTTCCTCTGTTAGCTCTGGTCTTTGAGAAGTGCGAGCTGGCGACCTGCACTCCCAGGGAACCCGGAGTGGCCGGCGGAGACGTCTGCTCCTCCGACTCCTTCAACGAGGACATCGCCGTCTTCGCCAAGCAGGTCCAACCTTCTTGACCCGCTCACCCTCCCGCAACCCTCCCCTTTCCTCCGAGCCTTACTTGAAAGAGGAGGCAAAGGCCGGACACCCGATCTCTGGCCCAGTCCTCTCTCTATGCCTCCTCCCCAGCCTCAGCCTGCAGGCGAATTGCAAGGGGAGATAAATATGGGTGTTTGTTTTCCCCCCCAGCCAGGAATACAGGGGCTCGACCCTCGAATTAAAGTTGACCTGCTCCTAATCTAGGGCTTGGCCTTTTCCCCCGCCTGCAGCTACTTGCACAGGAATTGGGGAGAGGGGCTGGGAGGGACGTGGGAGTGCCCGGGAGCCCAGGAAGCTGGGTGCCCCTGGGAAGGTCCGCGTGGGCGCGGAGGTGAGGGAGGTGGACAGCCACTGCCTCTTGGACGGCTGCGGGAGGGGGCTGCGGACCGGAGCACGGCCCCGAGTTCGTTGCTCCAGGGTGCTGTGCTGAGTCTCTCCCAGCCGGGCCAGGGCCAGAAGGCCCTGACTCTCCCGGCCGTCCCCAGTCATTTAAGGCAGCGGTTTGTCTCCTGTACTTCAGCAGAGTCCCTCTCCTATTTGCCACGGTCCCTCCACGGTCCCCACCCTCCCACTCCAGCTTAGTCGGTGACAAGGATTTTCTCCCTGTGAGTGGGGTGGTCATTTATGCTGACTGTCCCTGTTTCTTGTAGGTTCGCGCCGAAAAGCCACTCTTTTCCTCAAATCCAGAGCTGGACAATTTGGTAAGACTCTCGGTTTCCTGCTTTGCCCTGGCCCAGTAGGACCCACTTTGCCCAGGAGCTCCAGGGTGCTCCAGCAGAGCCCTGTCTGGGAGCTCTGGGGTGCGCAGGGGGAAGGGGGCAGCTTAGAGCCCCCGCGAGGGAAATGGCGAGCGAGGGGTGGAGTGGACATCAGGGGAGCGGGAGCCCACGGTGGCAGAAAACTGGGGCGCGGCGCCGAGAGCGAGAGCAGGGGATGCTTCCCAGGTCTCGGCCTCTGGAGTAAGCTGCGAGAAGTGAGTTATTTCCTCTGTTTGCCAGGGCAGGCGGCTGAGCCCCGGGCGGCTAACCTAAAGGAAGTCACCGCCGGCGCGGTGGAGGGCGGGCTGGGAGTGGGGGGCGGGGGTGAGGGGCAGGCCAGCGCAGGCCACTTTTAGGTGCGATTCTTTTGCTAATTTGCACGATTTCAATATTAAAAGTACTTAAATCCGCTTTCAAAGGCCCTGCCTTAGCATTCATCTCGAGTATTTCCTTCTTTAGTGAGGACGGATTTCTCTGGATATGCTGTTCTTAAAAAGCTTTTTCGGTCCTGAGAAGCGACTTTTTTTTTTTTTCCTCCTTCTTTTTCTTTAAATTTGGCCTGAGGTCGAGGGAGGGGATAGTTAAAGAGGATTCAGCCGAGAAAGAAGGCCTGGCCAGAGGAAAGCAGTCCTTGCATGTAAACAGCACAGTAAGCATCAGGGGAAAAAGATTAATACTGAGGCTCAGGTTGAGTCAGATTCCTACCCTGTGACCATAGAGGCAGAGATGATCAGTAATCACTTGGTTTTTCTGGCTATTTCTTGATGTGTGGGTTTTGCCTGGCCACCTGCCGGATGCTTCTCCCCACCCCAATTCCCTCAGCACCTGGCAATCCCAGAGCCCTAACTCCATGCTCTTAAACTTTCCTTTCAGATGATACAAGCAATACAAGTACTAAGGTTTCATCTTTTGGAGCTAGAAAAGGTAAGCAAGAAATAACACTTCCGGTTGTGATTTAGCCACCTTCCCTCAACTAGTTGATTGGGAGGTTTTCAACAGTCCTCGGGTAGGAGGGATTGCACACCTGGAGATTTTGAGCCTGTTACTATGTGCTTCCCTCAAATCGCTCCTCAACCTATGGGGCTCAGAGGCTGAGTGAATTAGGACAGCCTTGCCTTTTAAAGTTGCCCCCCCAACACATATTTTTCACCCAGGCATTCTGGATTGTTTTGAAATGCAGCAAGCCATTTGTGTTCCTGGGCACTCCGTGTGCTTGTGTTTCTATTAACTCAGCTCACCCAAGGCCCCTAGTTTGTGTTAGGTGCAAGAATCATCCTCACTAGGGGTGTCTTTTACATTGCTCTGCAGCTTAATCACTTCCCCTGGAAACATACAAAACTGCAATCTTATTGAATCACAAATGTGACTGCTGTCTCCAGTTCCAGTGTTTTAATGTTTTGAAGTTGTTATCAAATCAGATTTTCCTCTGTGCTCTCCCAGTCTGAACCCAGTTATTTCCAGTCCTATTTCTTTCTGTATTATAACTTGTTGCTCAGGGAAGTCTCTGGAGAATAATATCTGCTGCAACAATTACTCTATTGTTTCCTCAACTTCAACTATTACACCCCTTAATTAGAGGTAGTTTGGAAGACATCACATTGTTTCTTTCCAAATGTAACCCTGCAACCTGATATTTTTCCTCTTTAAAAATGAAACAAACAACAACAACATGAGCTGAACCCTCCACCATGACCCTCCTAGGTCCATGAACTGTGTGATAACTTCTGCCACCGGTACATTAGCTGTTTGAAGGGGAAAATGCCCATCGACCTCGTCATTGATGAAAGAGACGGCAGCTCCAAGTCAGATCACGAAGAACTTTCAGGCTCCTCCACAAATCTTGCTGACCATGTAAGTCTAGGAGTTTTTGGTATTCTTTTAAGGCCACTGGGCAAAGCATTTTAAAAAAAGCTTGTTCTAACATCTAGTTCCACTGATTTGGTTTTCTTTTTAAATGATCTGGTCTCTCTTGGAGTCTTCTCTTCCCTTTCTCACTACCTCTGCCATATCCTTCATTTTCATTTCCTCTTTCTTATTGATATTGACTCTTCCTCATTTATATTGCAAATCAAAAAATCAGGGAAATGATAGAATGATTTGTGATCTTAATGTGTAAAGTTTCCTGAATTGGGTGAGTTAGGTGTTAGCCAATTTTCTGTTTGATATGGTGACCGCTGGTTTGTCATTCTGTGTCATCAGTGCAGCAGGATGGAAAGAGGCAAGGCAGTTAGCTGGACAGGATTGGGAAGTGGGGAGAGAGTGGACTGAAGGGGAGAATTGGAGAGTGCGGGCTGGTTTCTCAGTCTCTCCCAGAGATGGCAATCCTGAGAATTATTGGCAATCTTGCACTGCATTAGAAATAAAAGGAGTGAATGAACACATTACAATGCTCAGAGCTTTTGCTCTATAGGAACTTATTGTCAGAATATGGACTTATTGCCAATTGCCTGAAGCATCTTCATAATAAAAGACAGTAACCTTGATGAACCAATTATTAACCATGTATTACAGAAAGCTGAAGGGAATTATGATTGAGTAACCATAGGTTAGTGGTTGAATTTTAACACGTTAACAGTTGGTGAATGAGGACAGAGAGTATAGTAAGGAATGACTATATATGTCAAGCCAGGAAAGGAGATTTCTTTTTATTCTTTGTGTATTTAAGCCTATTTTGGAACCGATCTAGTAAGTCTGATGCTTAAAAAAAAAGCATATGTAGTGAGACTGAAAATTTGAAAAAGAAGCAAAGAGAAGAAAGATTGCAGCTGGTAGGAAAGGCAAGAGTGGTGAGGTTAAAGAGTGGGTGTGAACAGCAGGTTATTTATAGGAACTCAAGCTTGGGGGTGAAGGACAGAGTGTCTATACATTCATTTGAACTCACAACCTAAGTGATATAGACTCTTGTCTGAATTATTTCATGGCTGAAATATTAATTGAACACCCTGTGTGCATTAAACAGGCACTGAGGTTTGAAGGCAGTTTGTAACCCCCCCCCCATTCCTGAATGTTAAAGAGGAATGAATTGAGTTGCCTTGAGAATAATCCTTCTGCAAGGTTCTCCTCTCCTCCACTACTAAAGTTTTGAAAACATGCAGTCATAGGTTTTGGTAATTTACCTTTGCACTATGGGAGGAGCCAGCCTAAAAACAAAAGTTTTTAAAAAAAAAAGAAAGAAAAGAAAGAAAACCTCAGCCTGGGATGTTCAGTTTTGAGACAGAATAAATACTGTGGTGCTAGAAGCTCCTACACCTACCTTCTCCCTTACCTGTTTCCATCATGTTGGGGGAAGTGGTGGGGAACTCTTTGGGATATGGAGTATATTGAATGTAAGAAGGGTGCAGCCTCAGCTATGAAAGTTTATTTGCTTCTCTGTGGCTTCTAAGATGAGTGGGGTTATGGTCCATGTGGAATGACAATGCCTCAGAAATATTTATTTTTGTTCTTTATTATTTTCATTGCCGTTTCTCAATTCATATGCATGTACATTATTGGAGGGATCTATTTACTTGGTTTGTCAGAGAGGTTCATAAGCAGCCAGAAGCTATTCTCATGCTATTTCTTGGAGTCCCGACTACTTGGTTTTCTAGAACAATTTCTTGATAACTATTTTCCAGTGGATGTATGAAGTTGGAGCATGCTGATGTTTACACAGAAGAGATGAGATAAACTAGCTGTTTGGAGTATTGGCTGATAGACAATGCCAATTTATGGAATGATTGTAATATTTAAATATAAGCTCAAGGAGGAGGTTGTACCTAAGAGAATAGTGCTTTAATAATTTAACAATCATCATCTCTGGATAAAAGAGTCAATTGTATCATTTGTTGCTCCCCTTTCAGGCCCCCAATCAAGGAAATGTGACAACTGATTTATTCTGAACCCATGAGGGCTTGCCACCTCATTGGGCATCATAATTTAAAGCCTTTTATTTCCTAGAGATCTGAACTATAACATTTTTACTTTAGCCCCCTGCTATTTGTTTTGAAATGAAGCAATAATTTGTTCCACCAGCCCACTGAGGGGGAAATGGAGAGATTTGCCACAGACTCGTGTTTTTATGCAGGACAAGAGAGAAAGCCTTGGAGGGTTTCCACCATGTTTGATATTTTGGTACCATAGGTGTATTGATTGTTTTCATTCCCAGACCTCCCCCTACAACCCAACAAAGTGAATTCTCAGAATGCTTTTCAGGCTCTCCCACAAACTTGCCCTCCCTTGACCCGCCAGCCACACACAAAAAAAGTGAGAATGCCACAGAATCACTACCTGAAAAGTGATGTGAGTAGGACAGTTTCAGCATGTAAATATGTCCAATTTGAATCTTCAGCTTTATTTTTTTTTTCATTTGCTTTGAAATGCATATTTAATACATTGCCCCGGGCTGGATCTCATTTGGTGAACACTGGTGCAGCGGTGATGATGAGCCACTTCAGAAGGCCCCAGACAGCCTGTTGTTTTCTCTGTTTTATCTGTTGGCCCACTATTCTGATCTACAGAGCTTCCTCATGGTTTTATTTGCACATGAAATGCTGCAAGCATTTCAACTTATTGGCTATGAATAATGACAGCTAAAAAAGAAGTGTAATTTAATTTGTTGTGTGCCAAGGTTTCTCTTGTGGAGGTGACAGTTTGTGACAGCTATCTGACACCCCCAAAACACATACACCTCTATCCTTAGTAAGTGGTATCAAGCTGCGTTGTGTGTGTGTGTGTGTGTGTGTGTGTGTGTGTGTGTGTGTGTGTGTGTTTAAGGAAGGAGCAGACAAGGAGCGAGACAGTGAAAAAGAGGAAAAGAAAGGATAAGTGTGTAATTTGGTGTAGTGGAAAGCAAAAAGAGAAGCTTTAAGAGCAAGACATTTAGTACCAATGTGGTTTTCAATTTCTTATTAAAAAGCTTGAAAATATAATGAATGAAAGTAATGGATATAAATATCTTCAGAGCAAGTATTACCAGCCAATTTTTAATAGTAAATTTTATATGCTATTAGTTGATAAATCATGCTAGTTTCACATTCCATAATGTATGCAGATATTCTGATATAACATAGATATATTAAAAGAAGACAGCCATTATAGTTTTACCTTCCATTCTTTACATTCAGTGAGGATGCTGGATTTGTTCATTTATTATTAACATATATGATATGCATAATTATACGAGGAAGTTTGGAATTAAATAGAAAATAAAATGCAATATTAGCTTCTATTGATGTTTTTAAGTTCATAATGAGTACTTATATTTTTAATATTATGAAAACTTTATCTTAAAATCTTAATGTAATATAAGGATAATAGTTATAGGTAGGAAATGGCTATTGCAGTAATGTTTGGAATACTGTGGGGAAAAAATATATGATAGTCAAAGGAAACAGAACTGTTTTTCAGCTGCAGTTGAATTAAGTTTCCCAGACATTTAAATTTATCAAGTTTAAAATAAACATGCCAAGAAAGCAATTTAAAAAAAAAAAAAGTTTAACTTGAAAACTGTTGTGAGAGAATCATGCTTTTCCTGGTCTATAGTATTTCTGAGAAATAGATAATATCTACACTATCTATTTCATATAATTTTAGGTCAACGCTCTAGATGTAATTTAGACAAATGAAATTTATCTTCATATTTATGCATAAAGATATATATCTTTAGATCAAGTTTATACAAATGAAATATACTTGTTTAGAATATATTCTCTCACCTAATCTTTATTTGCTGTAAGTACAGTTATACAATTATATTGTTATTGCTAGCTAATAGTCATAAAAAGCTATATTTTATTTTCTTTGAAAGAATTAAGTAAAGAATATGTAATTTATATCTACTAATACTGAATGACAGATGCCTTAAAATTGACTGTCTCTGATAACATCACTAATAATAGAAATTTTATTTTAATTTCTGTGGTATAATTTAAAAGAAGATATGCTGGTGTTTTCTTTTGCATCTCTGAATATGTCAAGTTTGTTTATGTGGTTTTTAAAAATAGGTTAGATCAGAGGACAGAGTTGCCGGAATCTTGTTCCTGACTGAATACTGGCAAGTGCCTATAGATAAATTCAATTATTACCTGAAAAATTAGAAGTGTGTGATAGTAAGGAGAGGCTTAGTGGTTGGTCTATTGAAGATCAAGGGGAAATAATGAAATTTGGTAATAATATTAATAATATGAATGATTTGTCTTATCTGTTAGTTTCTTATGTTGTATTGTAAGATTAGATGTTATGGTATATTATCCAAAGCCTCTGGGGACTCATTCCAGCAAAGTTTTACTTCTGAGCTCTGTCCACCAACTCAAGGAGACATGCTGGGGGGTGGGATTTTCTGCTGGTGTTGCTGCTGAATAGTTTCTGATTGTTGATACCTTTTCTGTTAATTTCTCATGAAGAATAATTGTACTGTTTACATTGTTTAGGTTGTGCAGTTGAAGTATGTTTTCAGTGTAACTGTGATGAAATAAAATTAAACATAGGCACACTTGACAACCACATATTCACTATCAGATAAAAAATGGCATTATTCAAAGTCATTTTCTTATTTTCATACTGAATCTTCTATGGAATAGCCTAACACAATTCAAAATTATAGGAGGCATTTTATAATATGACATTACACTGACAATACAAGACACTTCCGTCTTCTCTGAAAGTTGTTCCATTAAATGGAGGAGTCATTTGCCACTTTTGTGAGATTTGCTTCGTACTAACTCCCAAAACTTAATCAAGAGGTGGAAGTGGAGAGATGAGGAAAAGACCTGGCACTATTTACATTTTTAAAGAGTGAGTCCAGGTTCTGACAGCACAGACAGGTCTCCGGGGTTCTTATGTCAACTTTAGAATAACAAAGTTGAAATTCCAACATTTACTCAAATCCTATGATTAGTATTCTTAACATTTGTAGACTTGAATACCCCAGTATAGGATTTTTCATTTTATTTAAAAAAACAAATTTTCTATGTTGTTATTTAGGGGTTAAAACACTATAAAGTCAAGTCTGTGTGATGGTGCATGCCTGTAATCCCAGCACTCAGGAGGCAGAGGCAGGAGGGTTGAAGCAAGTTCAAAGCCAGCCTGGTCTACGTACTGAGTTCAAGGCCCGCTGGGGTACATAGCAAGACCCTGTCTCAGCAAACCAAAAACAAACAAGCTAAATCATTATAATGTCATAGGAAATAAGTAACTTAATCACGTATACCTATACAAATACCTCTTCCCTTTGTTGTTTAAATGTAGAGTCAAATTAGTTTGCATGCTTCTTTTGCTGATTAAAATGCCTTTCTATATCTTTACTATTACTGTCTACCTATAAGCACATACCCTGAATTAATTTGCCATGTTTTTCAAGTTCATATGTAATTTTTCACTTGATGCTGTGTAGTTGCATGGGTTCTAGAAAATCTAATAGTTGTTTTTTAAACTATTTTTAATAATAGAAATAAGTAGAAGTGACCTTAGGGATGATCTTGTGTGATTTCTTAATTTTAGAGACAAAGGGGAATAAGTCCTAGAGACATTCAGGGCATCACTTACTCCAGGCCACATACACATTAGATGTCTTAATTCCAGTGTACTATCTTCTCTCTTCATGGGGGTTTAGCCCAGTTGGTAGAGTCCTGCTCTGTGCTCTCTGAGGTCCTGGGTTCGATCCCCAGCACCACAAAAGTGAGAGAAGGATGTGGCATCCCACTCCTGAAACAATCCCAAAACAATCAGCCATGGAAAACCCTCTGAGGTTCACCGTGAGTTGGATCTGGCTCGGTGGCACCTAGCAACAATATCTTCTCTCCAGAACCACATGAACTGAATCTCCTTTCATTTTGGGGGCTACACTGAGCTTCAGTTTATTTTAGTTAAAACTTCTATGTGGTTTGACCTTCTTTTTTTCTCCATGAAGCCTAATACATTTTACTTTCCCACTCGGTTTTGTGTTTATTTAGAAACTCTTACACATCTTACCTCAGTGACCCCATGGAAGAGCCGTGTGCTGTGTGGAATCATTTAAAACAAGAAAATAGCGCCAATTCATCAGGACTTATTAACTGTTATCCCATAAGCAGGTCCCTCACAGAAAGGCCATCCTGGTTTAAAATGCGCCAATTCCACCATAACTGCAACCTCAACAGAAGACTCGCACGTATGATTTGCTTCCCCGCCCAGAGACTCTAGTCCTCTCCATGCTCTTTTCTAGATTTAGCAAAATTCAATGATGGTGCTAAATCAAATTTTTTTTTTAACTTTCAAGGGAGAAAACACTGGCAGAATTGTGTTTCCTAGGGAAAGCTGTGTGTAAATGAGAAACCAAGGAGAGCAGCAGAGCGCTCTCCTGTGGCCCTGCTGCTACAAGCTCTGCCCATATTGTCTCCTGCTTTTATATTAATTACGAATTGCATTATCAGCTGTGAGTCTGTAGCCCAGCAAATAGAAAATACCGCCCCTGGAGACAGAGCTTCTTGTATCTATTTTCCATCTCCTTCTATTGTGCTCCACTCAGTATTCACTGCTTTTCTCCTGGTAACACTGCTCTTTAACGCAATTACATAAGAGCAAAAAGAGTACCATATTTGACTCCCAATTATTAAAGCCCCGGGGAGTAGAAACACGATCTTTCCTTACTCTGGGGTGTCTTCATGGTACTTTTGGCTGGAGAACAGGACATATATTATGGAATGCATATACCTGAATACCCACACTCATGCACACACAGAGCATTTCTTTTTATTTTTCTACAAATGTCATGTGTTTGTATGTACTTTTGTATGCCGCTTAGGTTTCAGCATTCACTAAATTTCGGCATATAAATTGGTAGAAGACTGGGCAGTTACTCTTGAAGGATGAAAACTTGGGAACTGCCTAGAAGGAAAAAAAGAAGAAGGGAGTTGTGATTTAAACAAATATTTCAATCTAAGAAAAAATAAACCAGCACTATGGATAATGCCCTAGGCTATCTGTATAGATTACCATTTATTATGACCAAGGAGGACCAGTCTTATGATTCACCAGATTATCAGTGCGTGTCTTTGTATATGATCATATAACCATATATTGCTAAATGCAGACAACTCAGGATGACTTCTTTCAAATTAGATGCCTATCATGTGATGCTCCTTAGTTTGTTTTAACCCTTTGCCCTAGAACATAATATTTGAGACACTATGGAAATAGACATGATATGTTTTCCAAAGAGTATATTTGAGGAGCGAGGAGGAAAAGAGGGAATAGATAGGGGAAATGGTAGGTTATTGAACAATCTTGAGAAAATTTGGTGACCAAGCTGAAAACCGAAGACCTAACTCGTTTGGAGGAACGAGCTGCTCTTAAAGTAATTTTGGCTTCTGTGGCTTACTTTTCACATCTGTTCTTTAAGAAACATCTTCTACAGAAAGCCGCTGAAAGAAATACACTGAATTATGAATTAATGAGGCTTGACTTTAAAACTCAGCGCAGGTTTGGCTGCTAGGGACAAACCAGTGTCTTCAGTTGCAGGAAATCCTTCTGCAGGAACCCTTCAAGTCACTGCAGTGCCTAAACAGAAAGACTTGCTCCAGCTTCATTGGAACGCTTATATAATAGCTATTGGATGACATTTGCCTTAAAACATAGTTGAGGTGTTAGTGGTTAATTATTGTAATTTTCATGAGGGGTAAAGAGCTTTTATAGCAGCCGGCTTAATAAAAAGCCTGCAGTGCATACCATTAACATCACTTGCTGTGTATACTGAAAAGTTTAGTTTAGGTGAATGTGCTACAGTTATTGCATTTTCTAAAAGAAGGCTGTAGCTTGTGCTGTTTCAGGACTAAACTCACGCCATGCTATTCTTTCTCTCTTTTTTTCCTGTAATTCTTCTAGCTCTTTATCTGATTACCATCCGGCAAACAGCTGACATGAAGAGACTGCAAAGCTTGAAGAGCCCCTGTATTCTTTAGCTTGAAACTATTGGAGTGGTTTCTAACTTAAATAAAAACAGAGCTCACAGGAGTGACTTTGTCTTAATACAGGCAACAGAGGACTTGGTTTTTATTTTATTCTCCTCCATTTCAGTCCCTAATCTTTCTCCAACATATTTTTATTTTAGTGCTCTCTACCTGTGCTATATTCATAGTCATGAAATTTCTGCTTAAGGTTTTCACTTTGAATCAATTGCTTGCCTGACGGCAGTGCCAATAACATTATTTGTGGCAGATGTTATTAATCCATAGAACTCTGGATTATTTCATCATCTGTCAAAAATGCCAAATATTAGTTTATCATCATTTTGTAGCAGATAACTGCGGGGGGGGCGTGGAATGTCATTTTGTTATTATTATCATTCCAAAGAGTATTTCCTTACTTTGTCTCACCTCGGTTTCTGGTTTTATTTTGGTAGCATTTTATGTGCTCTATGTACATTTTACAGTTGATGTTGAGAAAAATGGCAGACTGATTTTTTCCCTAATAAATTATATATAACAGTAACATGGTGAGATTACTTTCAGATGATCAAGAGGTTTGCATGTTACCTATACACTCATGGATCTGAGTCCTTGTTTACCAATTCTAGTAAGAAGCAGAAAGATTCATGTTTCCTTAAATTTGTGTTCCTGTCACTGGACCCCCAAAAAATTTACTTGCCAGTGGGTCTGTGGGCTTAGTTGAAGTCCCTGCATACAGGTGACAAGTGTACAACTTTGGCCTCAAGGCTGCCGTGTTTCATGTGCGGTTTCTGCCCTCTGTTTCTGCCAGAGGAAATTCCATCTCTTGCCTGCCTTCGTGTGGTGCTGATAAAGTCCTTCCTGTACATTAGAATTCCTGTTTTCCTTTAAGCAACAGCAGGGTATTGGGAATGATCAGGAAGGGGAGGAGGAACAAGCGAAGAATATACTCAGTAAAGTAGCATGAATTACAACTCTCAGTTTGCTTTACATGGCTTTTGGGATAAGTTGTTCTCCCAGGAAAAATCACTGCTCAGTAATTTAAAACTTCCATGAAGCGCAAGCAAAAGTCCCAGCTAACTTACTAGATGGCAAGTAGCTCATATTTTTAAAATCATTATCTGTACAAATTAAGTAGAGATCAATAATCTATTAGGTATTGATACAATGGTTAATATTGCATCTGTTGGTTATATAATCTATCAGTGGATGACATTTTGAGTGTTCATGCAGGCTATTTTAGGGCATTGTATTCAAAAGATATAAAAGGCTATCCCACATATTTGTGAGCCTGTGCCTTTTTAAGAGACACTAAATTTTGTAGATGTTAGTGTTGTGAAGTATTTAGTATCCAAGAGCAATGAAACCTATTTCTTGGAAGAGTGTGCCCTAATTAAGATAACAGAAGTAAAGAATATATGTTCACATAATTTTTTCTTAGTTCAAAGATGAAATTTATTAGGTGGGTGTGGTGGTACACTCCTATAATCCCAGCAACTCTGGAGGCAAAGACAGAAGGATAGCAGGTTTGAGGCCAGAGGCAGCTTACATAACTTAGCAAGACTCTGTCTCAAAATAAAATGTAAGAAATGAGTTGGAGGTGTAGCTCAGAGGTACAGCACTTGCAAAGCATGTATGAGGCCCTGGGTTCAAACCTCTAGTACCACACACACACACACAAAATTAACCTTGTTGTGGTTTAAATTTGTATATAGTAAAATGCTCCCATTGAAAGTGTATATTTGTTAGTTTTAACAAATGTATACACTAATATAACTGCCAGTTAAAATCTACAGCGTCTTTTCCTCTTTTTTGTACCTCTGAGAAGACAGCACATTATAACATGGCACATGCGTGCCTAGCCCGCAAATACTAATATGTATACATTTTTGTCTCCCTCTGTGCCTCTCTTTTTGGTTCCCCAATTGTGGCCAAAATGATAACTGTGGGAAAATTCCTTGGCATCCTGACATCAGAATCCTTCATCTTGGCGAGACCACGATGATGCAACCTCAACCCACTCAGCAGGCACCCCGGGTCCCTCCAGTGGAGGCCATGCTTCCCAGAGTGGAGACAACAGCAGTGAGCAAGGTAAAAGGTCAAGCATTTTCCTTGTGTAAAGTAGGCATGACTAAAATAACTTTGGTATTTTGTGATATCACTACATCTGCCTCTGTGTAAACAGGAGAGTGGCAGGTTAGGCAGTAGAATCAGCTGCTATTTAGGAAGACTATTTCCTCTTCTTCCCGTATTGTACTGAAAAAAAAAGTCAAAGTGAGCTGTCTAATCTTTAGGTAGACATTATAATAACAATTGATTAGTTCTGCCAATTTTTTTACAAATTTGGTTAACATATAAGTAAGTGGAAGGAGGGACCTATGTTACTGCTGTAATTCAGTAGTCTTGATTGTACTATAAACAGGATGTTCGTTTGTAATATCAACTCTAAGTGTTCGCTGTCATCAAGCAATTATGCCTCTAAAGCACATTAGATACAAAAATCTATCTTTTTATATCGAGAAATACTGGGGAGATTTTATAGAAAAATCTTATCTTGGGAAGCTGGAGTTTGACATTCTTAGGACATTGTTTATCTGTACTTCCCTTCAGCTGACATGGTGACATTAGTCACAATTCCTAAAAATTAGAATAATCAGAGGACAAGGGGGACATTAACTGCAGATGTTAAGGAAGCCTACTGCAATTTGAAATAAATTTTACCATAAAACTCACCTATTGCACAGAGAGCAATTATATGTTGGTAAAGATGACTCTTCTATGGCTAAAATGATAATTTAAAAGAAGATGCATTATTGAATGTGGGCCAGGAAAGTATATAGATTTTACTTTTTAATATTTTACATTAGATGGTGTCTGATCTCCTAGGTCTATTTTATCTCTATTATGACTGTGTTTATGGCCACAATATTTAAGCATTAGACAGGCTTCCAAGTAGAGGACAGTTTAACAGCTTGAGCTGTAGTTATATATGCCATTTAAAAGAGGGTGGTTGATGTAGGGTGGATGGCTTCCCACGTCCAAGTTTCTGGCCAGGGATTTTGAATTCCTGGTCTTAGAGAGTCTAGGTAAGTGTGTTCCATGCCCCTCATTTATGAATGGGTTCAAATCAGAATCTACCTTAGAGCAATTCTCAGCTGCCAGAGATGAATACTATCAGATGGCAAACTGTAGAACAGTGCACAAACCCTATTTAGGTTTTATATACTGCTTTTAATACACCACTTAGACTATATATAAGAGGTAGTAAATTATAAGACATTATGAAGGTAACTTTACATGGATTCAACGGATCTGCAATGCAATGACTTAATTATTGTTCCATATCACAGTGGACTCCTCAGTGTGGCTAAATCCAGAAAGCTTTCTATTACTCCATCCTCCCCAGTGCTTCAAATTGCAGCAAAACAAAGGGTGAAATGTATCTATTAATAAAAACAAAACACTCTAAACATTGTATAAAAGAGGGGGCAAGGAGAAACAGGCTTAATGGCCTAATGAGGCTATCTTCCAGAGACTTCTTGTGTGTGAGGCTCGCTTTGACCTTTCACTTTGCTCAGGAGCCCAGCGCTTCATTTTTCACATTCTTGCAATTACGTTAACGCTTCAAGCATTTCTGACTCCAAGTCAGCTAGCCACACAAGGCATAACTCAACACTGTGAGTTTTTCTCCTCTCTGTAGATTCATTAACAGGTCACCGAGGTCCCAACTGAAATTTAAAACTGACTGGTTCTGTTGGGTTAGTTGAGTTATGGCGAAAGGGACAGCAGGAAGGGCCAGAGAGAAGAGGACGTGGGACAGAAGACCCTGGGCTTTAGAGCAGGGACTAGTTATGGGAACAGACGATGCATGGAGTTTTATGGTTTTGGATAATTAGTTTTGTTCAATTTTGGGAGAGCGGGGTGGGAGTGGGGGACAGGAAAGAGAAGAGCTTTGAGACTAATATGTTGGGTAAGAACAATACTCACAGACCTATATGCTGTGGATAGTCACACCCACTTATCCCATGTTGAAGGAGTTGATCCCTGAAGGATTTTGTTCCTTTAATCATATCTCTGCAGGATTAAAGAATGGGCACGGTAGCTTATGTGCATGAGTACTAGGAAGTCAGTCTTTTTACTGTGTTAAAGTTTGAGAGAGGAAAAAAAAAGTTATGATTCCCATAAAATGGAGTGTTTGAGCGTGGAGAACTTCCTACCTGGCTTGCCGCATCAATGGTTAAAACACATGTATAGGAGTGTTGGGGTTTTTTTATGCAGACTGTAGAACTCGAAGGCCAGACTTGAGTGAATTTTGTCAAGCTCACGCTCATATTAGTCTTTTAAACACGTTTTTAAGATATTTTGATATTTAGTCCCACTGAATTGTCCAGAGTAGCTTTCAGTGGGAAAGATTAATTATCTGCTTCAGGGCAAAGTCAACAGAGATATTGACTGAAATCACATATGCTTATCATAGGTTAAATCTTAGGGTTGATGTATAATGGAAAGCCTGGGAGGGAAATTTATGTTGCTTGTATTAAATATATTATAATGTTTCACTGAAAACTAAGTTTGCAGTTTAGAAAAGAGTTTTCTTGCTTATTCAGAATTTATTAGCACAACAGGCATATGGAAAACTGTAAAATGATTCAGTTTCAAAACAAATCATGATCAACAGAAAAAAGTAGGGATGAATTGTACTAAATACAATGTTTTCATACACATTTTAAATTAAACTTTAATAGCCATATGCTATAAAACAATACATGCATTTATGTTGCTTTATAATTTTTGTGAATATTTTTACTATCATGATTCATATAAGTCTTTACTTTGGAGCCTAAAAATATTTCATTTTATGACCTGATAGCGAAAGAGCTACAGTTACACAGGTGAAAGGTCATCTTTTCCTCCTCAGTGTTTGTGCAGCAAATCAAAAGGGGGGGAATCAAAATTTTAAAATATTTTAAGAAATACACTTGGTAAAATGTAAAACCTGACTTTACTTTTTCAACAGCACGTGCCTAGCAGTAAACCACGTAAATATGAACCAGACTTTTCATTCAGTCTGATTTCTTTTACTAAAAGCAGTCAAAGGGAGGGTGTTTGCCTTGTTAGTCACATTAGAATGAGGAAGGAAATCTGGTTTTTCAAGGATAGAATTAGGGTACAGACTCAGGGCTCTGGGGAAGTAACTGGCCCTCTTTGTGTCTGGCTTCCCATCAGAAAAATGGGGCTTGATAATAAGGCTTGGGGTCCCTAATTCTGTACCTGCTGAGTCAAAAGCTGCTTTGTATTTCATTGTGTATTTTGCCAGAGCAAAGACGAGGAAGCAGCCTCCTTGTTCCTAGAGCACTTTGAGAACCTAGATGAAAGGCAGAATATATGTACAAAGTATTATTATTATTGATGGGTTTGTGTAACTTCCATTAGTGCTGATGGGAGTTACGCATGTGAATTGGCAAGAGAATAGACCCCTCAGTGTTTAGAGCACATGACATTTACATTTTTTCCAGTGCTGTAATTGAGATGTTGACAAATTGGGGAATATTGATGAGCCTTTGTTTTAAGTATTCTGTGCCAAGTTTGTTTTATTTTTCCTGGTTTGAACAATGGTATGGGTTCAGCAGCAATGAATAAAAAGGGGAGAGTAAAGATAACTTTGTATTTCAATATTGTGATGTGCCAATATGAAATAAATTGTCTTAGGCAAATGGAATATGCTGTTTTAATCATTAGCTATGCATGAAAGAAAAATTGATGTTGACATCTTTGCTGTAAAATCGTTGTAATGGGGCCTTCCTTACAATTCGTTTTTGTAAAATTCATTTTGTACATTTTGCAGCAATTGAACAATCCCTGCACTGTGAATAGGCAGGATTCCCAGAAATACCGAGACAGTTGGCCCAGTAACTGCTGAGCTCACACTGCACACCACACACACGTTAACCATACTGTTGCCAGACCCCATTTATTCTAAATAGCTTAGCACTCTAACATCTTTATCTCTAATATTTCAGAACCCAGGGCTGTATGAGCCAGCAGGGTTCCCCTCTACTGTGCCACCAAACCCCTCCACTGATGTCCCCATCTATCATCCAGGCAATGAGGCTAGAATTCCACAGCTAGATATTTATTGAGTTACTATACAGTTCTTTAGCAATCATGGTGTTGAAATCTACAAATGCCCCCTTTTAACAGGGAATATAAGTGCTTATAGATAAGCAAATACCTAAGATATTATTACTCTTTTGAGTTTATAATACATGTTATAAAATAGTATTTTCCGCACTAAAATATTCCAGATATATGTGTAAAGAAGGAAGGGGGGATAGCCCATAAATCCATTTATTGTGGGTCCTGAGTATGTTCTACTGAGGTTTCTTATTCAGTCTAGGAAAACTCTGTCAATGGAATGTTTTCAAAGTGGCGGCAATCTCTTTAAAATAACTCTAAATACAGTATGACAGATGCCATCTGGCATAATCTTTTGCTAGTTGCTTTTAACTTTTATTTTTCCTAGAGCTAAGTTCATCCCAAACTGGTCACTTACTGTCATGATCAATACAATGGAGTTTCTTTTTCTTCTTGCCCTCCTAATTGTATCAAAGATTTTTCTGAGGCTATAATTGATAATTGAACACAGAAGAAGCTGTTGTATGTTAAATATTAATATTGCATTTTTTCTCCTTTTCCACCAAAATAAAATAAAAAACAAAACCATCTTTCAACTGTCAGCAAACATCCCAATAATTTCTGTTGATTTTCTCAGAACTTTTTATCAGAGTAACCATTATAAGTAAAATTAAGCTCTTCTAATAAATAAAAACTCTAGGAGTAAGTAATGCTGCCCATAAATGCTTAAAAGCTTTCTATAATTGCTGTTAATTTTGAGTAATTTCTTCCTATATGTATCAACTTACTTGAAAAACCCAGAGTTGGGATTTCTAGATTTTTTTTTAACTTAGTCATGTAAAGGGATGTCTCCTGATGCCAGTTAGAGTTTAATTTAGAGTAGTAATTAAACTTGAATACTGCCTCATAAACAAAAGATAAACAATAAACCAGCCACGTTCCCTGCTGTTTCATAGCTTTCTTTCCCAGATGTTTTAGCCTGATAATTTTTACACAGTGAACTACCTAACATGGAGTTTTGTGGACAGAGGTCAAAATGAATTTTCTTTTTTCCTTTTTCTCTTTTTCTTTTCTCTTCTCTTCTTTTCTTTTTCTTCTCTTCTGTCCTCTCTCTTTCTTTCCTTTCCTAATTCTTTTTTTCTGTCCAAAAGTCAAAATGCAATGAATTTAGTTTTTTTTTAATTCTAATAAAATAAATACGTAGATGTGCTTTAACAGTGGCTGTAGTTCTTTTCTTTAGATATCAGTTTTATTTCTTCAAAATTAATCTGGTTACAAATGTCTTTCACACCTAGTAATAGAAGAAGAATGTATTTTTTTATTTAAGTAAAATTTGGATAAGTCCAAGGAAGATGGGCTTTACAATAATTTTTCCTTTTACCCTTCTTCCCCCTTCACACACTCATGCATTTCTACCCTCTACCAGTGTTACTCTGTGGTTGTACTCTTCCTTGGGCTACAAGGTGTCTCTGTCCACTTCTAGATCCTTCCACTGTCAGCCATGATCTTTCTAATTGTCAGGTATGAGCCCGCCGCTCAATGCAGAAGCCATGTTATTTTCACTGGGTGGGGTAATTACTGAAAGCTGAGAATAGCTGCACTAAAGACGGAGGGATACTTTCATGATCCCATTAGCATAAGAGTGGGTAAATTATTCATGCCAAGTGAGGATTCTATGGGGAAAAGTATAGTTAATGCACATAGTTTTTAAATGTATCCCTTTCTGCTCTGAGACTAAATTCTTGTTGGAATCAGTTCTCAGACATTTACGGGAAAGCTCTGGTGGCGTGTTAGATGCAGTTCATCTCTCTCTGTTTGCAGCGCTCTCAATAGAGACCATCTGGCAAAGATCCAAAAGGTGATTAAACAAAATGATCAGCTCTTGTTGCTGTGTTACATGTCCAATACTCTGGATTAAAAAACATGACCCACGACAGTCAAGCGAACGTCATGCCGCCCCCCCTTATCCCTCCCCTCTCCGTATATAAGAATTCAGATGGTCCACAAATGTGTGTGCCATCTTTGTGTCCTTATGGCCCATAATCATGAACAGGTTGTGCAAATGGTTCTTTCTGTAGCACTGTCTGTTCCAGCAGCATAGAAGCATTTCATATTAATTGGGTCAGTCTAATACTCATATTGACATGGGGAAAAATTACTAAAATTTATTCTTATAGCAGACAATGAATATGTGTGCTTTCTGCCATGAGGGAAGTGAAATCTGACAACTGGCTTGTGCAGCTGATTAATTTTTCCTGAAACTGGAGGAAATCAAAGCATGAAGAACTGTCATTCTCTGAAAACGGTGCACAACCCTTTGTAACTAAACAAAATGGATTGGGTGGGGGGCTTTCTTCAGGAAGCGTGTAGAAATGAGCACTGGTGTTAACGCCATAATCAGGGATAAATTTACAGTGCCATTCGGAAGAGCCCTCCCTCCCCATAAACAAGCTGATAATCACAGCGAAGCTGACTTCCAATTAGCTTTTCCTTACTTCACACGGTTCAGTGTGTTTATATGTCCTCCTTCAGCTTGGATATGTCACCACTGAGTTGGTACATCTCACATCAAATTCAAAAGTTTGGAAATAAAATGTTTTATGATGAGGAAATCCTGCTAATAAGCAAGGTAAATTCAACCAATCATTTCACGATTGAGTTAAGGTAAAAATGCCAAGATTTGTGACTAAGGGACAGATGTATCTTATCTTTGGGGCTTTGCACCAAATGCCAAGTAGAAATATAAATTGAACAAACCAGACATTGTGAGGAAGTGATTGAAGAAATATTGAGATGAAATCTTGGAATGAAATGTATATGTATATTTATAACAATGCTGTGAATTGCTTACATGTCACATTTGCATAAGCCTGAACTGTGATTTTTATTAAGGGGCAGTTTAAATTATGCTAGTTAAGATACTCAAAATATAAGGCTATTATTGGGTTGTTCAGAGATTATGGCTGACCATTTAATATTGTGGAAATTGTCTATGACTGACAGTATAGGATTAATTTCAGTGCAAATGTCCAGAGAGGATAAAAAATAAAGCAGAAAAGAAAAAAAAATTCTCACAAACCTCTTGAAAACATCATCATTCCTTGTCAGCAAGCTTTCCAAGTGAGAGCAAAGCATAGGTAAGAGAGGCATGGCACTCAGGGAGGGAAAGTGAGGTCCCTTAGAGTCTGTGCAGTGTGGCAGATGAAAGGGACTGGAATAGCCTTGGGGGTCTTCAGGCTATTATAGGGCAACTCATGCTCTGTTATCATGCTGATTTTTCAATTGATTTTTGGCTGAGCAGTACTTGTTGAAACCCTCCAGAGCATGAAACACAGCCTTATGGTGCTATACATTGTAATACACGTGTTCTGTTTTTCCCTTCATTGTCTTTACTTTGCTTGGGAAGAATAGTCTATAATGACGCCATGTTATTTTCCCCCTTTTGTCTTTCCCATTCCTTCCCACAGAGAGTTTCTTGAAATTCTTATTGTTTTTGTTGTTGGTGTTTGTTTGTTCATTTGGGGGGGAGGGTAGTGGGAGAAGAACTCTTTATTCATCTTCACATGTTGACATCTGTTTTTAATTTGGCCTTGAAAAAGATTTTTTATGTCACAGCAGACAATAATATAAACCATTTTAGCCTACTAAAATTTACCCCTGGGTAGTCTTGAGCTATTCACTACCATTCTAGGGACCAGCAAGAAAGCAACTTTGGGGTTTCACTGAAATCTAGTTCCTCATTAAAATGAAAGGAAACTATTTTAGTACTCCTGCTATGCACTGATAAAGCGAAGTTCTCCAAAGGGGAAATCATGGAAGGAGACCTAGGAGTGTGTCCTTGCCTGTCTCCTATGTAAGGAATTCTTACTGATGAATTCTGATATCTTTGCTGTGAAGCCTTCCTGACTTGCTCAAGTATGAGACCAATGCTCTCTCCTCTGCACTCCTGTTGGCTTCTACCTCTGTTATAACACTTTTCCCATTATACTGTATTTGTAGTATGTGATTCCTAGGCTTTCCCTCTATTAACATAGGTTACCATTTATTCAGCTACCAACCATGAGCTGGTCTGCTTTTGAGTCTATAAACAGAATATAAAAATTTAACCTTCTTTTCCTTTTTAAAGTGGGCAATTTAGTCAAAAGTTTGTGCCTATCAATACTGTGACATGTGCTTAGATAAAAATGAACTACTTGGAATATGTTGCTTTTAGGTGCCGTTGAGTCAGGTCCGACTCATAGCTACCCTTATATGTTTTTCAACAGCAGATTGTTTCAAGATTGTTTTCAGGGGTGGACTTCCACATCCTTCTTTTTTTGTGGTGTTGGGGATTAAATCCAGGTCCATAGAGAGTGCAGAGCAGGCATTCTACCAACTGAGCTAAACCCCAACCCTATTTGGAATATACTTATGCATTTATTAAAATCCTATTACACCCTTCAGGGATAAAAGTTATTTTGTTTTACTCACATTTTGTTGTCTTCATTACTGCCTTAAAGAAGTCAAAACCCATCAACTCCAACATAGAATTTTGGACATAAGTGGGTTCTTATATTTCAATTTTGTCTTATTGTCCTTTCATGTTGTCTTAAACTATGTATATGTGGTCACAATATGGAGATGGAACTTCTTTTCATCATGTTACCTATAAAAGGGTGTATAGATACAAATATTTAAATGTAATGGTGAACCTAACTAGGGCAAATGCAATAGTTTCTCATGATGAGCTCAGGATCCATTTTTCTTGTACTCCTTGTTTAGGATGGGATTGGCCTTGGGAGAAATATCACTGGTCCTCACACACAGATATATGTGGCTGGAAGTCATTTTAAAATTTTAGGATCCATATGCTTTTATTGATTTTTCTACATATGTCCTCCTGTTTTTCATAATTTACTTGTGGTGGTGTTAGACGCCATCTAGCCACATTCAACTTATAGTGACCCTATGGCGTTTTCAATGGCTGATTGTTTTGGGAGTGGGCTTACTTGTCCTTCTTCCATTGTTGTAGTACTGGGGATCAAACCCAGGGTCTCAGAGCATGCAGAGCAATCCCTCTACCAACTGAGCTAAACCCAAATTTGCTCTTAGGCAAGTATAATTATTTTAGGTGAAGCAAGTACAACTTTGTAGTGAGTCTTTTTCATCTGCATAGATTATTACCCACAGTCTCAGATTGTGAGTCAAAAGACCTGTACTCCAAAGTCATACTTGTATTGAAAAGGATATAGACCTGGAACACAAATGTGTTCAAATCTCTTTTTGTTCAATGTCTGCTAGTTTCTCCATCCCTGAAGTAGAGGTAAAACTAGTTACCCTCAAGCTTGTCCTGAAGACGATATTAAATGATATTCCATGTGTTAAACACACAACATTGCCTGGAACCAGTAACAATGTCTCCCTCTCCTCTGTCCTGTGTTGACAGTAATTAGATGTATGGCCTTGGATGGGTCCCTTAAACTTTTCAGACTTTTGCTCATCTGTAAAATAAGATTGAGTTAGATGACCTTGTAAATTAAAGCTCTTGGAATCAACTGTTTACATTCATAGGTCTTAATTTTTATTTATACACTTTATCTTTTAATGTTGAGAGAGGCTGAAAAAAAAGTTTTTCATTGAAGTATAAAAATGAACATTTTATATCTTCAATTTATAATACATGGTGAGACAATAT
Organism: Pedetes capensis; assembly: GCA_007922755.1. Taxonomy (NCBI): domain Eukaryota; kingdom Metazoa; phylum Chordata; class Mammalia; order Rodentia; family Pedetidae; genus Pedetes; species Pedetes capensis. Next base: position 39,646 of record VMDO01005281.1, read on the forward strand.
TTTTTGTTTCTTACTTTTGGTTTAGGAAAACTTTTGTTGTTGTTGTTGTTCTTAGTTTGTCAAGAAAATAACTAGAAGTCAGAGTTCATTTTCTGATGATGACAGAATGCCATGATTCAGATGTGGGACACCGTAGATGGCAGTCATAGTATTAGATGATTATTCAGTTTGCTAAATGTAAAGGACATTTTGTAAACACAAAAAAACTTCTCCATTATTCATTATCTAATGAGAACTCTCTCTGTTGGAATTTCTGTGCTTCACATGTAGAACAATAAATGATAGTCATTATAATGGGTCAGAGTCTTACTTTCTCCTGAAATGTATCTAAATCATTCCAGAAAAATCTAGTTATTTACTGGGAGAATTTTACATTTAAATATATTTAGCTGAGTCCTAATTATTTAAAGAATGTTAATTCATCCAGAATATATTGATGACTACTGGTAGTCAATAGAATCTTTGCTTAATAAAAACACTTATTCCTTAACACTTTACCAGACAGAGATGTTACTGTTGCCTCAAAACCAAGGATTTCTTTTCTTTTTTCAAGTTTGAAGATTTATAAAAGTAGACTAGGAGTGTAAAATTTCATATTTTTTCTTCCAACTAACATTTGTAACAAATGCCACCCACTAAAATAAAACTTACAAAATTTCTATGTACTAAATGCAAATGATGAAGAGAAGTTGACAAATCATCGATTATTGGAAGCTTGCAGAATCTACCTCATGGGTTTCCTTTGCCACATATGGAGGCTGGTGTGTCTGGAGACAGGAATTTCTCTGTCTCTCAAAACCTCATCTAAGTGTATGCTGGTTAAATTTGATACCCAGAGATCATGGAGCAAGGCGCTTTGGGACAGGCACCCCAGCCTCCAGTAGCTTACCATCTCCCATAAATTGTGTGTATTGTGGGGCAGCACCATGGCAAGTGCACAAATAACTCATAAATGGCACATGTTCACCTACAGGGGCATGGATTGAGGAAGGTTTACTATGCTTAAGGAGGCAGCCTGGTGTACAGAAAATGTCAGTTTTGGAAGCTGGTAGATCCAAACACTCCTTTTTACTCTGCCGTTTCCAACCAGCAATTTCTCTGAATGTCAGTTTCTTTGCCTGTAAAATGGCAATAATAAGTATATCCTAGGGTAGTTGTATACTTAATATACATTGGTTTTAAAAAGCTCTGGCTTGGTGATTGCCTGCAGCTGTACCACTGTGGTGTCCGATCCCATCAGATCTCAGAACCTAAACAGGGTTGGGTCTGGTTAGTACTTGGATGGGAGATCACTGGGAACACCAGGTGCTGTAGGCTTGGGAGAAGGACCAGGCAACCCACTCCCAAAAAACAATCAGCTTTTGAAAACCCTATGGATAGCAGAGAAGCATGGGCAATAGTGTTTTGTCTATTGTACATAGGGTCACTATGAGTCAGACACCTACTGGATAGCACCTAACAACAATAGCAACAAGCTTGGGGATTAATGATGGAATGCGAAAAGTATTTTCTTCATTAGTTTATTTGTCATATCACAGGTACCAAGCACTATTCTCCGTGCTAGGGATATAAAAGCAAATAAAATGTGGCACTTTCCTCAGCAAGATTATGCCATTTAGTAAGTTGCCCAGGAATGTAAACAGACATGTATGGTTCTGATAGTGCATGTACCATACATGTTCTAAAATATTTTGGAAAAGGAAATTATTGATGGTATGTGAAGTATTTGTGGAAGGCTTCACAGAATTGGAGAGACTTTAAAAGATTTTGATGGTCCTCACTGGGTGTTTCCAGGTAAACAAGGTAAGGAAGGTAAAAGGAGAAGATGGAACAGCCAGTGCAAAAACCCAGAAGTGTGAAGCTGTGTCCTGGGTATGGAATAACTAGACAGTTGCTGCTGTTTGAGAGAATGTATAGTGAAAAGAGAGGTTGGAGGGACAGGTGGAGGCTCTGCATAAAGATCCTATGTACTGTGCTAATAAATTTATTCTTCATCCTATAAAGCACTGTTTACCAAATTCTTCTGGTGATGTGAAGCTCCTAACAGGCACATAAATACAGATTCCTAAGCATAGCAGAGACATCCAAAATAAGAATTTCCAAGGCAAGCCCTAGGAACCTGAATTTTTAATCCAGGCCCCAGGGAACCCATTAAAGAAATTTAAGCAAAAGGAGTTTATGGTGAAATTTACATTTTTAAAGCAGCTTGTGTAGAATATGGAGACTACATGTGAGGGAAAGAAGAGTAAATACAGACTAAGGGTAGTAGTCCAGAAGACGGAAGAGAGTTGAATCAAGGCAGTGGCAGCGGAGATGGAGCAGAGAAAACTGACAGAGAGATTGTGCGTTAGAGGAAGGGAAGACAGAGTCCAGAATAACATGCAGGGCTTTCCCTTGGTGGAGGTACCAGATAGACGAGGTAGTTTTCTTTTTCCTTGCCGTGTATTTTGAAATATGGACCTCTATCAACCAGCAGCGATTCCATTTGCACATGTAAAGTTGTTGAAGTGGAAATGCTTGATGCGAGTGGGTAAATAATGATTCTTCTTGGGACACATAGTACTCATGGGCAATGTAGCATAATGGTTGAAGATGTGGCCTTTGGCACTGGCCTGTCTGCCATTAAATCCTCAGATCTGTCACTTTTCATGGGCAAGTCTCCTATCCTCCACTTTATAACTATAAAATGAAAGCAATAGTGATAACTATATTAATAGATTTTTTTGAGGGGTAGAGACTAAAAATTACAATTTATGTAAAATGAGAATAATTTTATCCTTAGTTCATGCTAAGTATAAGTATCATGCTATGTTTGCCTGTAGTCATACCACCCTAGTATCTGATCCTGTCAGATCTTGGAAGCTAAGCAGGACTGGGCCTGGTTAGTCTCTGAATAGGGCTGGGATTTAGCTCAGTTGGTAGAGCGCTGCGCTGCAGTCTGTCAGGTCCGGAGTTCAATTTCCAGCACTGCAAAAATGGGAGAAGGACCTGGCAATCCACTCCCAGGGCAATCCTGAAACAGTCAGCCATTGAAAACCCTATGAGGGTCGCTATGAGTTGTATACCTACTCGACGGCACCTAACAACAACAACAAGTCTTTGAATGGGAGACCACTTGGGAACACCAGGTGCTGTAGGCTTGGGAGAAGGACCTGGCAGCCCATTGACAAACAATTAGCCATTGAAAACCTTATGACTAGCAGAGAAGCACTGACAATAGTGCCCGGCATGGCACAATGTCGGGTAGTATTTCTTTCATGTGATATACGCAGGGTTGCTATGAGTCAGACTCAACTCAGTAGCACCTAACAACAACAACAACAACAAGTAAATGCTATAAATTTTTTTTTAGATTTAAGTTACTTTTACCTAGGTGCAATGACTCACATCTGTAATTCCAGTGAAGGAGGAGGCTGAGGCAGCAGAATAGTAAGTTCCAGACTAGAGGCAACCAGCATAATTTAGTGAAACCTTGCCTCAAAATAAAAATATAAAAAATGGACTGGGGTGCAGCTCAGAGGTAGAGCATTTGCACAGCATGCCTGAGGCCCTAGGTTCAACCCTGTAGTAACCCTTGCAAACCAAACAAATAAAAAAGCTGCTTTTAAAACAGTTGGAAACTGACACTCTATACAACTGAGATTGTGATGAAGAAACTGAAAATCAAATCTCACATTTATGCCTGGGAAAGGGAAATTATGAGCTGTAAAGCTGGAGAAGCATCTGCCTTCCCTGAGCCCTGTCACAAGCCACAGACCCCAGCTTCAACTTGGAAGTAATCTCTTTCCTCTGAATTCCCACTGCATATATTTCTGATTCTTCCTTGTGACCTGTCGGGGGCCCTAGATACTATGGCAAAAATATATGACTGACTTATTATCCGGCTTGACTGTAAGATTCTTGAGGACAGTTTCTATGTCTTAGGCATCAGCTTCCTTTTCTTCCCCCCACTGTGCTATGATAATGCAGGAGGCCTTCAGTAATTTTTTTTTTTTTTAAGGAGGATTGAGTCTATATTGTGGAGGGCATTGAATAGTGGGCTAGGGAATTTGTGCTTGATTTGGTAGGTAATAGGGACCTATTGAAGACGTGTGAATAGGAGTAGTGACATAATTGCCTTCCTTTTGAATGCCAGTGACCAGTTCTCCACTATGTCTTCCATAGTCAAAATAGCAGACCCGTATGCTTTCCTGAAACACTGCCTAATTGAAAGAGTGGATATTCTTTTAAGCAAAGAAGCAAATTTCATATAGTTTTTTTTTAGGCTTTGACATTCTTTCTGAAGTAATCTGGGCACTTAAATTATTGTGATTCACATAGGTTCCTTGTGTGTCGCATCATTCTAGAAATTTGTAAGCACATACTTTTGTAAAAGTTTTTAGCCTTGTAATTACTAACACCTAGAAAGAACTCAATAAGATGGAGTAAACATATCATCTTTGATATTTGGGCAATTATAACTCTCAGGATACTTAAATATGTATTACTTACACACACACGCACAGAGTTTTGTGGTTAGATTGAAATCTGAAGTAGAGCAGAGTTTCCTCTAGTGTAGGAGTTTCCAGATCTCCTGACTTGTTAGTGTGCATCTTAAGTTTGCAAAATGTACAAGCACAGAGCTTCCCAGACCCACTTAACTATTAGGGCAGCTTCTTACGTTATGTATCATTGCCATTCTTCCTCAGAGCATACTCTAGAACTAAACACTGTTCTCAACTCTTCTTTCACTGAAGAACATTCAGGCAGAGTTTAATATCCTAGGGAGTCTTCTTGCATCTTGTATTTAAAAGATAGGTCCGCGTGATCTTGGGATCAATTTTCATTTGTGCAAAGAGCGATTTCCTCAATGGTGAGAAGATTCCTGGACTTTGGCTTCTCTTGCACGGAATGTTCTGTTAAGCCAGCTATCCTTGTTATTCTTCATTGTGTGAATCAAACAATGTTCCTTGAATGCTTCTTGTGTGTTTGATTCAAAGTAAGCCCATTTGACTACACCTTCAAAAATGTATCTGTGAGGATCCCAGTCAAATTACTCCTGACATGAATTGAATTGATACTTAGCTTGATGCTAAGTATATCACATGATGTGCTTTCCTTCCTCAAAAGCAAACTTCTTAAAAATTGTCCACTGAGTTGAGGTTAAGCAGAAATCCTTAGAGGAGGGAGGAGAAGAGAAAAACTTTGCATTTTTGGGAGTGGATGACTCAGCCCTGCTTGCTTTAGGTGGTGAGCAATGGGCTGGGTATACTGTCCATCCATTGGGAAATTTCTGGGAAACAGAGCTTGCAGAGCCCCAGCCTGGCTGGATCTTGCTGTCCTAGGTCTCCAAGTATCACCTGCATTCATTACATCTACTAGCAAATAAATTTTTCCTGCCTCTTTCTTATTGTTGGAGAGACCTGGACTGCATTTTGCCATGTTCAGGGACATTCAAGATATCCAGAATTGCCATCTCTCTGGGTCATCAAATTATGGAAACCCTTCTGAATTATACATTCTAGCCCTGAGTAGACTGTGGTAGGATCACCCACTTGCGTTTGTTGTGTCCTTTGGGCTATAGGAGGGAGAGTTAGGCTGGACACACCTTGTCCTTCAAGCATGGAAATGAGCAAGAAGAGCTTAATAGTACAACTAAGACTGTCTTTACGGTATTGTAAGAAAAAGTCCAGTGTTTTTTTTCTCATTTGTCAAGGATTTTTCCACAAAATTTTGAATGCTTTATAGTAATTTGGCCCAGAGAGTTACAACTCTTCTAATGAATATCATTCTTATTTTATAGATAGGAACATGGATATATTTGTAGAACCCAAGACTTTTAACATCATTAATCAACTTGCAAAACTAAGAATAGAAACATGAGTTTATTGTTCTTTATCCATGCAGACTTTGATGTTTTTCAGCACATATGAGGTACACATCCTAGCATAGTTATCAGCCACTTAGTAGATGAGAATTTTCTCTGTTCCTTGTTCTAAAAAGAATTCTAGTCACTCATTTTCTGCCAGTATAAAGCATGAGTTGCTTTCAGCTGGCAAAGAAAGAGAACAAAAAACAATACCAGAAAGAAAGAGGAAGGAAGGAAGGAAGGAAGGAAGGAAGGAAGGAAGGAAGGAAGGAGGGAAGGGCAAACAGACACTGGCTAAAATAAGATTACAAAGAAAAATAATGTCAAGCTTTTTAAACATTAGGGAATGTGTTGTTCCATACGTTGGCCATTTAGGGCAGAAATATCATGGAAGCTTCCTTTTGAATGTTGTTGTTACGTGCTATCAAGTCAGATCCAACTCATAGTGACCATAAATGCAGCAGAATGAAACACTACCCAGCACTGTGCCATGCACACAATCTTTTCATGTTTGAGCCCACTGTTGGAGCCACTGTGTTTCTACCCATGTCAGTAATAGGAGATCCCAAGGGCTTTACTGCGTTCTCATCATTAAGATCGACTCTACTTTGAGGAGGCAATTCTTTCCTAGTTGTTTCTTAATGGCCTCCCAGCACTATATTTGACAGTGCCTTTGTGGTATGCATAGGGTTTTCTTTCTTTTTTTTTTTTTTTTTTTTTTTGCAGTACTGGGGGTTGGACCCAGGGCCTCGCGCTTAGATGCTCTGCAAGTGCTGGACCACTGAGCCGCCCCCCTAGCCCTTTTTTTTTTTTTTACTTTTTTTGAGACAGGGTCTCACTAAGTTATGCAGACTGCCTCTGGTCTTGAACTTGTGATCCTCCTGCCTCCACCTCCCGAGTTGCTGGGATTACAGGCATGCACCACCGCACCCAGCTTGCATAGGGTTTTCAGTGGCTCATTGTTTTGGGAGTGGGCTAATGGATCCTTTTCCCTAGTGTCTGGAAGCTCAGCTGAAACCTGTCCACTGTGGGTGGCCCTCCTGGTATCTGAAACACCAGTGGCATAGCTTTCAGCATCACAGCAAACGACAAGCCCCAAAGTATGACACGCTGACAAACACTTGAATGTTGTTAGGGACCTTGAAACCTGCTTAGCTATAGGTGGACAGCAAAATTGAAAAGGGAGATTCTTGGATTTCTTGCCTCCTGCAATATCTCTACTCCCATGACAGTAGTCCCTTTTTGGTCTACATGGGGTTACCTTTTTTATGTTTGTTTCTAAAACTTTTGCTTAAACTTACTAGCCTCTTTCGGGGCATGTTGTCTGGTAATGTTTGCTTAGTTTTTATGGTACTCTTGACTGTAGGAGGTAAGGAAAATAAGAAGTGAAAAAAATCAATCCTGATTGTGGAGGGCCATTCACCTAGTTTCTGCTCCGTTGATCAGCTCTGTATTTTGCCATGCTGCCATCAAAGTGGGTGTAGTTAGTTTGTGACAAGCACACACTGGTGGAGTGTTTTAACTTGACAATTGGTTAGCAGCTAATAATGTGTAGCAACTTAGTAGATGCTAGCATTGATTCAGGGTTAATGTCCTTGTTAGGTATGTTGTTGTTGTTGTTAGATGCTCTCACGTCAAGTCCAAGTCATGGTGACCCTATGTATAGTGATTCTGTGCCAGGCACATGATCTTATGTATGTTTAAGCCCATTGTGGCAGACACTGTGTCAATCCATCTGGTGGAGGGTTTTCCTTTTTTTCATTGACCTGCCGCTCTCCCAAACATGATGACTCTCTCTGGAGATCGTTTCCTTCTGACTACATGTCCAAAATATATAAGATGCAGTCTAGCCATCCTTACTTCCAAGCAGCACTCTTCTAGGAAAGATCTGTTGGTTCTTTTGGCAGTCCACGGTATATTCAATAATCGTTTCCAGCACCATAATTCAAAAGCATCGATTCTCCTGTCTCCCTTGTTCAATGTGAAGCTTTCACAACCAGATGATTTGACTGAAAATACCATGGCATGAGTCAGGCGCACCTTCATCTTCAAAGTGACAACATCTTTACTTTTCAACACTCTAAAGAGATCTTTTGCCACAGCTTTTCCCAAAGCAATGCATCTTTTGATTTCTTGACTGCTGCTTCCACGGATGTTGATTGTAGAACCAAGTAAAGCAAAATCGTGGACAACCTCAATTTTTTCTCCATTTATTGTGAAGTTGCATACTGGCCCAGTTGTCAGAATTTTTATTTTGTTGATGTTTAGTTGCAATCCATATGGAAGGCTATGTTCTTTGATCCTCATCAGTAAATGTTTCAAATCCTCTTCATTTTCAGCAAGCAGAGTTGTATCATCTGCATAATGCAGGTTGTTAATGACTCTTCCTCCAATTCTGATGCCACGTTCTTCCTTATAAAGTCCAGTTTCTCAGATTATTTACTCAGCATATAAATTAAAGAGATGTGGTGAAAGTATACAGCCCTGACACACACCTTTCTCAACTTTAAACCAGGCAGTGTTTCCTTGTTCTATTTGAACAACTGCCTCCTGGTTCATGCACAAATTTCCCATGAGTATAATTAGGTGCTCTGGTATTCCCATTTTCCGAAGTGTTATCCATAATTTGTTATAATCCACACAGTCAAATGCCTTTGCATAGTCAATAAAACATAGATAGACATCTTGCTGATATTCTCTGCTTTTGGCTAATATCCACCTGACATCAGCAATGATGTTCCTGGTTCCCCAACCTCTTCTGAATCTGGCTTGATTTTCAGTGGTTCCCTATCTATATGCTGTTGCAGTTGTTTTTGAATGATCTTTAGTAAAATTTTGCTTGTGTGTAATATTAATGATATTGTTTGATAGTTTCTACATTCAGTTGGATCCCCTTTTTTTGGGAATAGACACAAATATGGATCTTTTTCAGTCAGTTGGTCAGGTAGCTGTTTTCCAAATCTGTTGGCATAAATATCTTAGCACCTCCAGTGCTGTGTCTGTTTGTTGAAACATCTCTATTGATATTCCATCAATTACTGGAATTACATCAATTACTGGATATTACATCAATTACTGGAGCCTGTGTTTCACCAATTCCTTCAAGGCAGCTTCCACTTCAACCTTCAATACCATTGGGTCCTCTTCATATGCAACCTCTTGAAATGGTTGGTCATCTACCAATTCTTTTTTGTATAGTGGCTCTGTGTATTCCTTCTATCTTCTTTTGATGTTTCCTGCATTGTTCAATATTTTCCCTGTGGAATCTTTCACTATTGCCACTCAAGGATTGAATTTTTTCTTCCTTAAGCTTGAAAAACACAGTGTGTTCTTCCCTTTTGGTTTTCTGCCTCCAGCTCTTTGCACATGTCATTATAATATTTGTTTTTATCTTCTTAAGCTGCCCTTTGAAATCTTCTGTAGGTATGTTAGCACTCCCAGATTGTTTGTCGAAGTGTCAGTCACCAAATTGGTGATGCATTTGTTAGGTGGAATTGAAGAGTCATAGGTATGGGAAAGCAGGTACAACGTCATGGCTTGAAATCACTCCAGCTTGTTTAGATTTAAAGAAGTGTGTCTGTGCTTTATAGAGAAATTAAATGATTCAAAATTCAAATACCTATAACTTTATACTTAAAAGCCACAGAGGCTGGAGCTAGACCAAAGTCTAAACCATGACCCCTACATTTAATGTGACCTTCAGAGACTTATTTAACCTCTCTAAGCCAATATTCCCTTGTTTATAAATGAGGATAGCCACACCTATCTCCCAGAGATTGTGTGAGAGTTAAATTAGGTAATGTATTTGAATCTCTATGTGCTGGGAGAGATATATACAATATGTTCCATAAATGAGGTTAGTAATGATAGTAATAATAGTGATAATAATAATGTACACACAACTGATTTTATTAGTTTGGGCTCCATAGCTTGGAGATTTAAGCCCACATTACTTTCTATGAATTTCAGGATGCAGCATGATAAGATTTCTAAAAAGTAGAAAACCAATAGCTAAAGACACTTTACTTCTCTATTTTTCTTTGATCCTTGTACTATGCACAGACACACAAATAGTACAAGGTTGGTAGGAGAAGGAGGCTTAGGGAGAGGACAAAAATCTGGGAGAAGTTTGAGGTCAAAATTTTTAGTTTCCCATGTTAATTCCCACGTTAATTCAAATGGAGTCTTAACTTTCCTTTTTTATTATTATTTTTTTAACATTTCCTAACTTTTATTTTCTACCTGAAGGCCAGAATGGAGTGGGCTCAGCCAACTAGAGTCTGAATGCAGGTCTCCTAGGCAGCCTGTGTGCAGTTAGAGATGCAGTGTGGGGTGCCTTGGGGAGGCCCAGGGTTACGGTCTCAGACTCCAGTATGGGAAAGTCTGGGCAATGTTCCACCTTTTACTACCTGTCAACTATATTTTTACTTTGTAAATGGGTTTGGTGGAAACCCTGTGTGTGTGTGTGTGGGGGGGGGGTAATGTACACCTGACATGTTATAACCTACTTTTAAATTGTAGTTGCTATTAATATCCTCACCGTCTCTTTAAGCTTTCATGAACTTACCTTGCATCTTTGTGTGTGAGGATGGTAAGGGATTCCTAAATCTTTTCCAGACACTTACATGCTATCTCTGTTAAATTTTGAACAGTGCCATTTAAAATCTAAATCATGTCTGCAAAGCAATGTCTTATTTTACATTTCTAGTTCTTAATGTGTTTTTATGAGTTTTTTTATGTGATTGCCCCACAATTTCTTAGGCATATCCCCATTTTCCAGATAAGGTGGCTCAGCCATGGGGAGGGTCAAGTACTTGCCCATTTACCAAAGAGAAAATGAAGCAGAAGAAGTAAAACAAGACCATTTCAAATGTTCATGTTCTTTACCTGCAAAGTACGTTTTGCATAAAAAGATACTGAGTTCACAAAGGGCATAAAATTTAATGAAGGCAACTGACTGTCCTGAGAAAGTCATTAAAACCCCCTTGTCATCTCTCTAATCAAAAGGCTGCCACCCTTCTATTATTTCTTTATTACAGCCTTTCATTTTTATTTCTTCAAATTAAACTGGAGTCTGAGCTATCATATGCCACTTGTTAAAGATTTTAAATCAGTGATTTATGCTTTGAAAGAGCAATTTCTTTTCCTTTTTTTTTTTTTTTTTTTCTTATGTTGGTCAGATTCATAGGGTCAAACTTTGAGCAGGAAAGGTAGAGGTTCGAAAGTAAACTGGTCTATTGTAAAGGCTTAGTTATTTTCTTCTTGAACTTAGGAAGGACAAAGAATGGGAAGGGCTGAAGTATAAAATAATGGGACTTCTTTTCTTCTGGGACCTTCCAAAACTCTTACTTCATAGCTATCAATTTTATATATAAGTTTATGATGCTTATTTGTGTTTTAGTATTTGTTCTTTGTATCAAAAATCCACTGGTTTGGGAATAATAAGAATTCTGCTAAACCAAAGAAAATACACCAATTTCATTAGTCACACATCCAACGGGATCAAAAACCTGGAGAGTTAGTGAATATTTCATATTGTGGGTTTTTAAAAGATACTTTTGTGTGAATAAAAAAGGACTTTCCCAAAGCTGTTCATTTCAATTTCATTTTTAATTTGCTCACCAACACCACTTAATCACCTCTGCAATCTACTAGAAATGCTTACTAGATGGGCTTTTAAAAATCCACCCAAGGTGATTTCTTTCTAGCTATGAATTGGCTCAGCATCTTATTTTTATCTGGCTTGAAATGTTGAAGCAGTAAAAGAAAACCACATTCTTTAATTGAAAGGTGCTTCTGTAGTATTCAATCCACAGTGTCAGTTACGTGTGGTGTTCAAATTCTTCAGATATCTTGAATTACTTAAAGGCATCCTCAGTACTCTGAGAAAAGTTCCATTCTGCCCCACTACAAAATAAAAAAGGTTTGGTCAGAGCTTCCTTTTCTCTTTGGCAGTATTTTTTCCCTAAAGGATTTCCTGACACTCTCTTCAGTTCTTGACTTCCAGGGTTGTTCCTGACAAATCTCCAGAGATGTATCTCAGTGCCTATAGTAGTGTCAAAAACATGAAGCCACAAGTTCAGGTGCTGAGACCTTACATTTGACTGCCAGCAATTCACTAGGTGAAGTGCTTAAACTGCCACCTGCCTAAGGGCTTCCAGAGTATACATTATGCGCTTCTGAAAGGGCAAACTTTGAATTAAGACCCTGTGAGTAGTTCTAATCTTTAGTTGACTCAATCTTGAAAATTTTCTGAGCAGTATTACCTCATGAGTGATCAGAGGAATGACAATGATATTAAGGAATAATTTTAAAAACATGTAGTATCCTGTGTTCAGAGTTTTCTGTGCTTTTGTAAAGCTCTAACAAGCGCATTCAGTAAATATCTAGTTATCTTTGGCCGAACATTTCAACAGGAATTAGTTGCCTAAGAAATGATACTAGACAATAGATAATTTATTCCCTCTTTAGAAATGTTGTACTTGTTTGTTGATTTTTATTCACTGGATTGGGTTTGTGGTTTAAAGAGGAGTTAATCCTGACTTAAAACCAGTAGAGTTTCAGGATTTCTTAAAGACAATGGCTTTTGATACTCCAATCCAGTAAAATTTCCCATGTGTGAGTGTTCTTATGCCTTCTTTTGCTCAGTGGCATTGAAAATATTGATGGTGTCTACATAGTTAAAATTAGTTGAGCACTGACTAATTATTCAATTATCTTGATTGATTAAAATCAAAATTGATGGTTCATTTTTATAGTAAGAAAAATTTTACACACATTTATTTTAACCTCTCTATTGATTTGCCTATGTAAATATCCTTTATGATGTCATTTATTGCCAGGATTTCCAATATGGTTCATGCCTCTTTTAAACTTTTGTAAATGATGTAGATTTTATTTGTTTATGATTGTGGATATTTATAGTATCACATATTTATGTTTTAAATATATTTTTATGTAATTACACAAAAGAAAAAACAGATTTCTTACCTGTATTATACTCTAAATATTAACATATCTCTGCATTGGTAGATTGTTTTGAGTAGAATAAGTAAATACATACCAAGTCATCTTTAATTTCTTAGTTTTCTACATATTGTCTCTGAACAACAATGCCAAGGCAGAGGTAGGAAATTTTCTCTCCCTTGATTTTATAAGCTTACAGAAACATTTTATTTTGGTCGTGATTTCATAACAAATCATCACTGTACCTTAAGATGTGTTTTTTCTTTGCTTTTGTAAACCAAATACTCCTCTCAGAAATGACTATTTAACTCACCAGGAAGTCCCTCAGATCAAATTTTCATAGACTGTTTTTTAACAAATTGTTTTGTTTTAAACATTGGGCAGCACTAACGAAGAATTGTGTGACCCAAGCAAGAATATCAATGCAGATCTTGCAGTTTGACACCCACTGGCCAAAGAAATTTTTCTCTTTACATTACCTCACTTCTTGTGACCTCTCTATAATGTGTCATATATTGTTAGGGAGAAGGAAAACTAATGTGATATGTGAAGTGATTTCTTGGTTATGAATTCTAAAGAGTGCTATCTGGCATCTGATCATTTTCTTTCTAGATAGAAGCTTTGTTTAGTATTGCATCTTTATTGTAGCCTGGGTCTGAGTTCTTCCATTTGATTATTATCATTGATGGACCAAAAAAACCCCGCAAGACCAAGGAGATATTCTATTATATATCTGCCTAAACATGGCGGCAGTAGGAAGATCACCACTATTATCATAGCCAATGTTTGACAACTACTTTATCCTAGGCACTATGCTGTGTATATTTAGTAAAATTGATCCTTATGACCTTTTGTGGGATTTTTACTTGGAAATACAGAAGCTAAGAAAATGCTTTTACCTCAAATATATAGAAAGAGGTAGAGCCAAGATTCTAACTCAATTCCCTCTGATCCAAAGCTCAGGCACATAAGCTCCCAGTGCACCACACCCTGTCAACTAGAAGTGTCAGATGACTTGAGATACCTGTTTTCAGGCCAGAGTCTGGGCCACAGTGGTTTCCTCCTATTCTGAAAACTTCAGATGGATTTTTATATTATCTGTCATAAACTCAGATATTTCTCTAAAGATGCTGATGCATCATAGGCTATAGAGGTATTAGAAGCCAAGTTCTTCTCTAATAATCTACCTTGTAAATTCTGATTAAGTATCAGATTGTGTGTCATATATAATCTTGGGAAATTACTGATAGAATTCGCATCAAAAACATCTTACTGCATTCACTGAAGGACATAGAATCCTTTTGACATTTCTCTGACATTTCAAGAGTCAAGTGACTAAAGTTTTCTAAGTCATTATCTTGATGAACAGGGTGATGATTAAGGTACAAAAAAATCACTGGCTCCCAAATTTAGCTTACATCGCAATAAACTTATGGTTAGAGCTGTTAAACAGAAAACTTACTGTTTAGTAGAGAATTTGTATGTCATAAAACAAAATTAAATCAAAGAAGGTAAGTCTGGAACAATTCTTCAGGAGTATTTTTATTGAGAACCATGGCGTTGTCCTTACCAGGATAGAATTAGACTTTGTGGAGGATCTGATTGTAATTTCTCCCAGGTAGTTGCAAAGGCTGAACAAGTGTACTTATTTTGATTGTAGATATTGGCCTGCTCAATCTTCATGATCTTAGGGCAAAACCACTGTTAGAGAGTAAAGCTGTATCTTCCAGGCTTCCGTGTTGGAAGGTTTTCCTTTCTCCCTCTTTACCACATCTTTAACCAGAGAAGGACCTGTCCGTCCACTTCCAAAACAATCCCAAAACAATAACCATTGACAACCCTATGGGGGTCACTATGAGTCAGACATAACTCACTGGCACCTAACACCACCAACACATCTTTGTGCTCTACCCTCCCTTCTGCAGCCTGTATTTTTATAACTAAACACTATTGATTATTGCTAAGTAACTATTGATTACTGCTGTTTATTGTTATTACTACTTTTGACAATGAAAGAGAGGTGTTATTAGATGATATCCTAGGCCTACCTTTGCAATCCTCTTTCCTCTCTAAGAAGACAAGTTGGAACTGTCACACAGAAGTGATACTTAGACCCCTGCCATTCCTGAGCTGGGCATTGAAATCATCTCAAGTGTCTGTAGGAGAGGGACCAAGTTCTCAGGTTAGTGCCACATGAAAAGGCTGTTGAACTAAAGGTCAGAGAGTTCTGCACCAGATAGTACTGGCCTACCCTGGGCACGTGGGCCTGTAGGAGGTTACTGTTTCGATAGAATAAGAACACTTCCATAGGTTTCTGAGCTGATAACTGACCCTGGAGAGTTAGGAGCCCCAGGTTCTAGTCGTGATTGTAATTTCTCCTATGATTTTAAGCAATTTACTTGAAGAAATAAAATGCTTTATTTTGAATTTTAATAGTTGTATTCATTTCTTTTATATTCTGCTTTCTTCTTTAAGTAATTTAAAGTTTTTTCTTTCTGTTGTTTTTTGTTTGTTTGTTTGTTTGTTTGTTTTGGTTTTTTTTCAGTTCTGGGGATCAAACCCAGGGCCTGGCACATGTTACATCTTAGCCCCTTGTATTTTTAAAGATGATTTATGGCCCTCATTTTATCTACAGCGAGACGTCCAGGTATTAAAAAATTAAGAGAAAATACCACATTTCTGGAAAAGGTTTCAGGAAAACTGGCGCTGTGACTACAAATCTTATTTTCTGTAACCATCTCCCAAAAGGCCCAGAATTCTTGCCTCCTTGTATAATTTCTTTCAAAGAAATAATTTGGTCACTTTAGGGCTTTTTAAAAGTGTTAAATGCAACTATTGAAAGATCTGATGCCAGCTCAAGTCCCTAATGAACAACTTAACAAGGTAGATGTGGTAATTATTTCTGAAATATTGTTAACATATTTTTAGTGTAGATATTTTAACAACCCAGAACTCTAATCTGCAGTAATTTAGTAGTTTAACTAAAGACTTACATATTAAACATATTTTATAGGTGTAGGTGCAGCCATCGTTTTGTGCAGGATTTTATGGGTGGTAGAGACTAGTCTGTTTTCGAGGAGAATTGTAAATGAGCATCTTTGCCTGTGAACATGGCCTCTGTAGGTCTGTGTGACCTTCTTTTAGGGTACCTGGTATACTTTGACTCTCTAACCTGGTGTCAAGGAGGCCACCCAGTCCTTTTGGTCCCCGTCTATCAACTGTTTAACCCTTTGCTCCATTGTTGCATTTGTTGTTGTTGTTGTTGTTGTTAGGTGCCATCGAGTCGGTATCCGACTCATAGCGACCCTCATAGGGTTTTCAATGGCTGACTGTTTCGGGATTGCCTTGGGAGTGGATTGCCAGGCCCTTCTCCCATTTTTGCGGTGCTGGGAATTGAACTCGGGACCTCAGAGACTGCAGCACAGCGCTCTACCCACTGAGCTAAATCCCAGCCCTTGTTGCATTTAGGAGAATATTTTTGTGCGTTCAATGAGGTCAGTTTTGACATGCACAAGCAAGTGTCAGTGCTGGAGAGGTAAGGTAATTACATGAAATGAGGCTCAGGTGCAAATCTGTACAGAAGTCTGACCCCACCCATTTAAAATTATTAATTATATCATGGGGTTGGGATTTAGCTCAGTTGGTAGAACGCCACTCTGCAGTCTCTGAGGTCCCAGGTTCGACTCCCAGGACTGCAAAAATGGGAGAAAGACACGGCAATCCACTCCCCAGGTAATCCCAAAACAGTCAGTCATTGAAAACCCTATAAGGGTCTCTATGAGTTGGACATGACTGGACAGCATCTAACAACAACCATATTTTACACTCTGTATGGAATTCTTAACTTTTGGCTTAATTTCTTTACTTGATTAGTAGGGCTGTTAAGTATGTGATACCTTCAAAAACAGATAATAATTAAATTCATGCCACTACATTATTAGGCACATATTTTCTTTTCAGATTCCTTTGGCAGATAAAACACGGTTCTGGCCTACAAGTGCCTAAATTTAGGACCATTCTCTATAATTGTTGGACTTGTCCAGAATCCTCATACTCTGTAGCTAATGCCAAATGCTACACATCAGACACGGTACCAGAGACGGTGAAAAGCTTATAAGTCATTACAAGATCATTAACACATTCACTTGGTTCTCTTTATTTACTTGGATCCCACTCAAACTTCTTCAAGAAGATCCCATACCAACTTTTCATCTCACATAATCTTTTTTTCTGAGTCTGTCATAATTGCTTCACTGTTCAGTTACCTTACAAACACCTCATGAATAGGCACAGAGATACGTTCTGAGATTATAGATACTAAACTGGCAAATTCAGCACACAATGACTTCCTGGTACCAAAACATCAATGTGGTACACATACTTAACTGCCCATAACACTGTTTTTAGTACAGTGCACTACCTACCCTAAGGAAAGTTTATAAAACCTGGGGCTTTAGAGTTTGTAGGTTATACCAAGTGAGGCAATATACATTACGGATATACCTCTCTGTCAGTTCCTGTTAATCCAAGGCAGCTGCAAGGGGACCTATGAAAATAAATTTTGAAAAATATACTTTTGGAGAGTCTGGTAATTATAATCTGAAAATCTAACCTATGTTTAGGAAAATCCTAATCTATATTTAGGAGAATATTGTATATCTGCAAACCTCAGTTTGCAGAAAATATTGTATATCTGCAAACACCCTAAAGGCATGTTGGAAGATGGATTCCATTTCTGAGAATAATTGAGCCTTTTGAATAAATGGATGCATAAAATGTTTTGTTCTTACCAAAACTGTCAATGTCCTTAGTATCTATTGCTTAGGACTGGGCCAAATCACTTGAAAGAATCTCTAAATCTTTTTTTTTAACTATCTCTAATTCTCTATATCCCATATGTATCTTCTCAGCTATGACTATTTTACTTTACTCTTAAATATATAATTTATAAATAGAAGCAATGTTGATAGACTTGTTTGACTCCCTTCTAGAAATAAATGACTCATTTTGGATTGCAAGTGAGAGCTTCAAGCTGCTCTAAGTAAAAATCCATGACAATGAAAAAAAATCATTATTCATGTAGGCAGCAGGAAATTAGGAAAAAAGAAAACATCGAAGTCTGCTCTTGTGGTAACTGGGACCCTTTATATGCAGCACATCACCGAGGGCAAACTTTATGCTTGCGTCAGTTATGAATGTCAAACTTGCTTCTTATTCCTTCATTTTTGTTTTTGGACCTTGTCCACATTGTTTCACTGTTGATTATTTAAATGTCATTGACCATACAAGCAAAAAAAATCATCTTAATTTATTAATGTTACTTACAGAGTACCTTTCCTTTAGAATTTTTCTGTTCATAATTCTTACCTATTGCATATATGTATGTTTGCTTGAAAAACCAGGGTGTTCTTTTTGAAAGTGAGCCCCTAGCCAGAGACATATCAGCTTTCTTTTGAAATGCAGGAAATCCGCCTCACCTCTGGCAGGTATCTCTCCTGATAATGTGGTGCAGCCAGTAAAAGTGGTAGAATCTGGATCCAAGTGAACTGTGGAATCCACTTGCTGATGAATTCAATGCCCCCTGTTGTCCTTCCTCATTGTTTTGAAATTGAAGAGGCCAGTGGGGATGGATGGAGAAAAACACATTGCTAATGCAGAAATTATTTAGACATGCAAAGTTTGTTTCCCAGTGAGGCAAGAGCTTTGTTAGGAGAGGCTGCCCAGATCACATGATGCAACCTTTTGACAAGTGAGTGTCTGCTGGAGGCGGCTGTGAAAGATGACCTTTTGACCTTGGAAGGAATGCTGTGAAGGTGGGAATGTATGCACAGCCCTGGCTCAGGAGAGAACATGGAAAACAGTCCTCCCTACTCAGATCTCAGAATCTAGCTTGGTTTTAGCTTTGAATTTAGAATCAGATGATAAAAACTTGAGGGGATTTCCTAAAATTATTCCAGACCTTCACTATTACTCCCATGGTGTGAAATGGAATTAAAGGCAAACAATATGGGTTATCCTACAAACGTATGTTGCAAGTAGCTGGAAAAATCCACTCCATTCTTCCCACCAGCTCATGAGATAGAACCTGTGTCTTTGACCTGTTTTCATGCTGGGAATTAGGCCTATGCACACGGTTTGGTGGCCTTAGTTGGGGCTAGGGGAATGGGAGTGGGGGAAAGAGAATGAATCCATTGCTCTAAAAGCATTCCCAGTAGCGATGATCCTCATAGAAACAAAAATCCATTGTGCAGTACTGTAACCTGAGAAACTCCCTGTTACCCTGCTTGTTTTACTTACCAACATTGATCCAAGTACATGTGACCCTTTGAAAAGGAGCACCGTGTTGGTGATTCCTCTCATTACTAAATGCCATTGTGTTTATAATGGCCATTTATATATGGTTACACTCCACACCCTTGTGGTTAATAGGCCTTCTCTAACTCTCTGATGCCACCTGACCAGCACAGGACACAGGCCTTCTATTACTCTCTTTATCCTGTCCTCTGGCATTCCTAGATGTTGCCTAGGAAGACGAACTAGGAAGCTGAGCCTTCCTGAAAAAGGGGTAGGACACATTCTATGGGGGTGAGAGGGAGAGAGGAGCAAAGAATACTAGCAAAGCCTTGAAGAAAATAGGTTACTTTTATTTATTATTTGTTCCCCCCAGTCCTACAGTATGTCTGCATGCTTTAGCACTGATTTCTCAGCTTGCTGGCTGCCAGGAGGCCACACTGAGCTCTGTACTGCTCAGGGAGTCGCAGCTGTATAAAATGGGGGGTGTGGGTGGGAAATGTAGTTTGTACAAATTATTCCTTACCTTGGTTTGGGTTCAGAATGGCAGCTGCAGTCGGACTTTGTGCGTGACAGCACAAAGACCAGCAAAACTGAAAAGCAAGTCAGCAAGTAGAGAGACAAAAGCAACGATCAGCTAATACAGCTCCACATGGCCTGACTAATTTATGAGAAAAAAACTGTTCTGTTCATTGGATCAGCACTCTGAGGAGGCAGGTGGAATTGTAGGAAGTTTTCATTGACTCTCCTGAGCAACTAAGGACGCCACGAGAGATTCTTCTCAGTTTGAACTTTATCAGGGTCTACGCTTAATCAATAGAGTATTGGAAAAAGAATTAATTACTAAAGCAGAATAAAACAGCTGCATTTTAAACTAAGGATCCATCAATTCAGTAATCTTCCAGTTACAGGCTAGGTGCCGTGAGGATTTGACTCCATGTAATGAGGAACCCGGGGAGTTCCCTCATGAACAGGCTGGGAGTTCACATTAGCCTGTTTCAGCTATTTGTCATTAGTACAACTTATTTCTCCTCTCCTGCATTACAACTTGTATTTTATGTACTGTGGAACCCTGGAAGTTCCCACATTCATGGGAGGGAGGGCGTTAAGGCAGAAATCATTGTCGCCCTGAGAAAGGGTCTCACCCTAGCTGTGGGCCTCTTTATTCTGGAGGCTGTGGTGGAGGCGGTTGAGAGCTGGACCCCTTTGCATTGTGCTCAGGGTGGGGGTCAGGGCCCTGCCTGTTGAAGACACACTGGCTTGAACCCAGACTGGAAATGTTTCATCTATAATTTCCATAAAAGTGGATTTCAAGGAGGGCTGAGGGGGGCGATGGGAGATGAATTAGGGTTTTAGTGAGCTCATTAGGAAGCCAAACAGAGTTGAGTAGGCACAGCAGCGAGTGGGGCCGCAATCAGTTCTGCCCTCTCTGTTCCCTGCCTTTGGGACATGTTTCCAAAAACTTCGTGGTGGGGGCCGCTGAGCCGATGCTGAGCGGAGGCTGCCGTCCTGGTGGCTGACTTGTTGACTTGTCAACCTTTTAATTCATTTTTTTTTGTTGTTGTTGTTCAATTTAATCTTTTTTTTCTGAAGGAAAATTAGTTGAATGTTAGCCCTCTTTGCACTATTCACCTCTTAAATTATGCTCATTTTGAAAAGCTTGTTATGCCTGAATAAACATGAAATGACTTGGCGTTTTCCCATCGAGGCACACCCATTTTAACACCATGTATTTACCATTCCTGGAAATGTCTCATTAACTTCTGAAAATCTGCGAGCGTGATATTTTGGGCTACTGTAACACACCTCTTGGCAGTCACAGAAGGCGGTTTGGTTAATGCCTCATAATATCCATTTTTATTCTCAACATGAAAAAAGACTCTCTATAGAAAATTGATGCAGTTTGCTCTGCTAATTTTCATGCTCATTCCAATTAATTTAACATGACCCAGATTTTCTTCCTCGGGCTCATCCTGACTAATTAGTAAAGCAACACCTAGAACAAGTTATGTTTAATAACATTGAGGAACACTAGTTGTTAGTGATTTTGATGCTAATAAAGATATTCACTGATGGGACAGATATTTTATGTCAATTATGGTGTGTAATTTAGAAGTCCCAATGTGCTGGTTGGAGTATGGAAAGGCTAGCAAATCACTATGGGAGATAATAGTGTTTTTAAGACTTTCATAGCACCTAAATAACCACTGGGACCAATTTATTTATCTATCTGTCTGTCTGTCTATCTATCTGTCTATCTATCTATCCATCCATTTATTTGTTTATTGGTAGAAGCAGCAGAATTGTTAACTGATTCTGTGGTAATGAAAGGGGTGGAGTGTGGCATTTCAAACCTGACCCACATTCACTGGGCCAAGCTTTCAGGACTTACTGAACCTTGGCGAGAGAAGAAAAGCAATCAAGGGCATCAGAAAGATCAGAAAGCGGCATTTGTTCAAGGGGAAGGAGTTGTTTCCCCTCCTCTGTGATTGCAGTTCTTTTATCACATTTTTGTCAGCGAGATGAATCAATTGTACAGCTTACAGCAAGGCTGAGGTGGTGGTAGCTGTGGCAGGGGTGGAGGGTTTCCAAAGTTGGGTAATGTTGCTTAAGGAGGGAGTGGTTTAGAATTCTCCACTTCCTCAGGAGGAAGACAGGTGAAGAGTAAGGCTCTGTTGTTGTTGTTGTTGTTGTTGTTGTTGTTGTTGTGTGCCCAGGTTGGCCTCATAGTGACCCTCATAGGGTTTTCAATGGTTGGTTGTTTTGGGACCCCTTCAGGGAGTGGATTGCCATGTCCTTCTCCTTTTTTTGCAGTGCTGAGGATTGAACCTGGGTCGTCAGAGAGTGCGGAGCAGTGCTCTACCAACTGAGCTAAACCCCAGGCCCTGGGTACGACACTATGAATCAAAAATACACAGGGAAGAATTATACTGGGACTGGTGGTGTAGCCCAGTGGTAGAGGGTGTACCCAGCATGTGTGAAATGCTGGATTCAATCCCCAGCACCACACACACACAAAATCTATAGTTATATATCTCTCTTTCTACACACACACACACACACACACACACACACACACACACACATAATTTATCTGTGTATCCATCTGAAGCTATAGAGTTGGGTTGGCAAGTACTGCTGGCTTTGTTCCCTGCCTTCAGGACATGTTTTGAAAAACTTTATATATACAGAGGGTACCCAAAAATGTATGGAAATTTTAAGTATTTAAATTGTAATATCCAAAATATACCATAACAAAAAATGAATAAAAGTCATGTTTGACTTCCCCAATTATAAGAGGTGCTCAAAGTACTTACCATCATAGTTCAATCCAACTTCTAAAAATACTATGTAGGTTGTTGTTGTTAGGTGCTGAGTCTGTGTCTGACTCACAGTGACCCTACCTATAACAGGCAAAATAGTATTGTTAGTGCTTCTCTGCTATTCATAGGGTTTTCAGTGGCTGATTGTTTTTTGGGAGTGGGTTGCCAGGTCCTTCTCCCAAGCCTACAGCACCTGATGTTCCCAGGCTGTCTCCGATCCAAGTACTAACCAGGCCTCACCCTGCTTAGCTTCTGAGATCTGACAGGATTGGACGCCACAGTAGTACAGCTGCAGGCTCAATATATAGATAACATCGTTTAAAATATGTATATATTTTTTATCTTCCCTGGTATATATATTTATTACCTTCTAAACAAGTATTTCTTCAATGCCTCCCCATGCCACGCACAATTGTGTGTTTTAGGAGTATGAGTTGAGCCTATGCTTAGAATGTTTATGTTCACGGTCAGGTGTCAATTTCCTATTGTCTTCAGTTGATCAACCACACAATTTTGACTGATTGATTTAATAGGATACAGAAATTTGGGAAGAGTTTTAGGGTGATGGAAAATTCGGGACAGACCATCCTCAATATCTCAGGAGTAGCCATCATGGGATGTAGTCCATTGTAGTATTTTAAGGGCTGGATGTGACCCTGTCTCTGCCACTTATTACTCCAGGGACCTTGGGCCAATTGTTCAACTTCTCTAAACCTCAGTTTCTTCATGTGTAGCAATGAAAATCAATCCTGATAGAGTGGTGAGAAATAAATGAGGTCATTCACATAAAGTGCTTTCAGAGTGTCTGGAATAGAGTAAGTGCTCAATAAATATTATTTTGTATTAATGCTGTTGTTATTATCAAAAACATTTAGAGTGAAAATTTCTCCAGAGACACATAACAGAATATACGCTAATCGTTTCTCAATGCTAATTATTATTGTTGAATTCCAAAATTAGAATTGACAGTACTTCCTTTTTCTAAATATTACAAACAGGCTTCTTTCCACACCCCTATTTAAAAACATGCAAAATCTCCCACAATTGGTATATTTCTTATGTATAAAGTCATTGCCTGCTCATAGGTTAGGGCTTCCATTATTAGTATGTATTTCCTTTTTTTATTAGTATGTATTTCCTTTACCTTTTTTATCTATTCAATATGGAAAGAGAACACAATTGAAAAATGTGTAAGAGTGAGGCTGGCATAATGATAAGCTAAATAAAATTAGAAAAAATTAAAAAATTTGAAAAAATAGCCGAAAAATTTTCTTTATGAAATTGCCATTTTCATAGATAAAAAATGATCAATTATTAGCAATTTCAGATGGGTCAACTGAATAAAATTCATAGACCATGAGTAAGGGGAAGTGCTTTAGGCGAGGCAAGAACATTAACTTCAGCAAAACATTAACTTCATTTATCTTCTCTGTTAAACGGGTATAAATAATATGTGGTCCTTGTAAAAGTTATTGAAAAAAAATTTGAAAGCTGAAAAACCACTATAGAAATATGAGATATTTTTATCTAAAATCACACATTTCTAAGTTGTAATGTGAGCCTCACAGTAACTAATCCAGTAATTATTTTCATGATGTTTTAAAAATGATCAGTGTATAGAGGATATCAACTTCATTTTCTACCAGAATAATATATCAACTATATACAAGATAGATATTTTAGTGAAAATTTTATAGCTATAAAACATATTTTCAAAAAGGAATAATCCTCTAGGTTACATAGTTCTTTTAACATTTCTGGTCATTTAAATTATATAGCACTTTTGGGAATTCCAAATTTGCTTTAGAATCTTTGAGTTTTCACACATAATAAGTAAAACTCAGGATATAAATAGTTGAGAACATCCTTACTAGTTTTAGTAGATCTGCATGATGTAAATTGGACAGTTCCCATTTAACTGTGCTTAGACCCTCTGTTAGGAAGAGTTTTACAATATGAAGTTGGCCCCTCTTCAGTGATTACTGACTGGTGGTAGAAATTGTGTTGTACTGGGTCAGCAGTGAATTCCTCACTCAAATGGTGTTGAGTCAGCTGGTTTTTAATTTGTTATCTTCTCAAGAGTGCATTCACCGACTTTATCACTGAGAAGAATGACTCCCTAGCCTAGTGTGATCAAGATCCGGAAATGTGCTGCATCAGCATACTCAGGCTGGACTGCTAGTTGATTGGTGGCTCTTGGATCTGATCTTACAGCAAAGATGTCAGTACTCTCATAGGCTGGTTTATCTCAGGTATATGAATAAACCCACCAAGAGAGCAAACCTTTTTTTTCCTTCCTGGGAAATGGTTGAACAACTTTTCCTCTCAAAGTAAACCCTTTGCAATCCCTGTTTTATTAGCTAACTAGACATGAAGCAAGTTCACACTGGTGCCCCTCAGGTTGCCTTTCTTCATGGCAGGGTATAGGGTTATGCAATGGCAAAGGGTACAGGAGTATGCTGTGGCTCGGGTTAAGCTCTGTTGGTAGAGTGCTGCTTTGTGCTCTCTAAGGCCGTGGGGTCAATCTCCAGCACTGCAACAAATGGAGAAGGACCTGGCAGCCCACTCCTGAAAACAATCCCCAAACAATCAGCCATTGAAAACTCTATGAGTAGCAGAGAAGCACTAACATAGTGCAAGGCATGGCACAGTGTTGGGTTATGTTTCATTCTGTTGTACATAAGGTTGCAGCAAGTCATACCCAACCTGACGCCACCTAATAGCAACAGCAACAGCAAAGGAAGAATTAACATGGCTTTCATCTCCATGCTGGTCTAGAATTAGATGGATGAGGATCAGGTGTGGTGATATTTCCATGCAGTGGTGCACATGGCCCTTTGTTTTTGTGCCATTGAGACATGAGTTCTGGAAGAATGCGGCAAAATTTTTTTTCCTGAGCAAACACATTTTTCAGCCAATGGTGATTCTATTTTCATTTTTTAAAATGTGGATAGGACTTCAAAACAAATGAATGAAAGAAAAGAAAAACTGAAACTAACTTTTGTATGCTTAGCTAACATGGGCCAGACACTGCACAAGTCAAAAATCAGATGAGTCATTTGGGCATGATCAGGTACTAGTAAATGACTGTCCTGCCCAGGCTCAAAGGAACTATTAGTCCCTACATTTTACTTTTTAAAAATATGAAATCCATTTCCCTATGGGAATAGAAGCCATATAGTACACTTGACAGCAAAGATGAGTTCATAATCCAGCTGTGCCCAACTCAATATGTGACTTCAGTCAAGATTTTTTTTTTTTTTTTTTTTGTGGTACTGGTGGTTGAACCTAGGGCCTCCCGCTTGCATGCTTTGCAAATGCTATACCACTGAGCTGCACCCCCAGCACATTTTTTTACTTTTTTTTTGAGACAGGGTTTTGCTAAATTACACAGACTGCCTCTGGTCTCCAACTTGCAGTCCTCCTGCCTCTGCCTCCCGAGCTGCTGGGATTACAGGTATGCGCCACCACGCCCACTTTAGGCAAGATTCTTAACCTCTCTGTTTTTGGTTTCTGTTTATATTAAATATTGATTATAATCCCAAACCCTGACATGTCCAGTGGATGAGGTGATGACTATTGTACCTGGCACATAATAGGTGCTCCATAAATGTTAGTTCTCTTCCATCTTTATCTGGTAGATTCAGGGATTATCTGAAGGCATGGAGTTGGCTGCAAGGGTTAATATTAATTTTATATTTCCCATTAATTTTTCATCTTAAGAGTGCTTGGAGTCTTCCACAAACTTGACTAAAATCTCTAGTATGTCATGAGATCTTTTTATGCTAAGAAGAAGTGAGTTAATATTGAAATCCCTTAAAGAGTTTTTAAAAAGTAGTTTATTAAGAATTATTATA
>VMDO01005281.1:66030-99228 GCA_007922755.1 Pedetes capensis
GTGTGTGTGTGTGTGTGTGTGTGTGTGTGTGTGTGTGTGTGTTTACTTGCAGAGTTGCTTGTTAGCAATATATCTCATAATGAGATTTGGCCAGTGGAGAAAAATAATTTTCAGCAAAATCTGAAAATACATTCTCACCATTCACTTTATATCTGTATGAAGTTAAAGAAAGTTGTATGTAAATCAGCAGGCTTATAAATATCATCTTGGGCTCCCTCCATAGCATCTTTCAAATGTGTACCCAGTCATCCTATCCTTTCAGAACTTCACTGTGGCAACTGGGAGAATGCCCACTGCCACCTCTCTGGATTACATGCTGTACCTGTTAGGCCAAAGAGCAGGGTTTTGGAGATTTAACTATAATTTGCTTAAAACCATATTTATTAACTTTATTGAGGCATAATTTACATACAAACACTGCATCCATTTAAAGTAGACAATTTAACGAGCTTTAATAATTTTGCACACTCACAAGACCATCAAGATATTGAGTAGTCCCATCTCCACTCAAAAGTTCTCAGGTACCCCTTTAGTCCATCCTTCTCTCTGCACTTGTCCTCAGGTGACCACTGATCTGCTGTTGGTCACTGAACATTTGCTTGCATTTTCTAGAATTTGACATATTTGAAATAATATGGTAGTCTTTTGTGCTTGGCTTCTCCCACTGAACATAATGATTTTGAGGTGTAGCATGTTCAGCAGCTTCTTCCTTTCTATTGCTGAGTAGTATTTCAGTGCACGAATAGAGCACATTTTGTTTATTCACTCATTTTGTTTCATTTTAATGAAATAATTGGCACTTCTTGATGCACTTTCACCGTGTCAAGCACTGTGTGAGACTAGATGTTATGTATAAAGTACTTAAATATGTTATTAAATATTAAGCTCCTGTTATAAAGTAACCTGCAGTGGTATCACACTGGCATCTGATCCTGTCAGATCTCAGAAACTAAGCAAGGTCAGGTCTGGTTAGTACTTGGATGGAGACCACCTGGGAAAAACAGGTGCTGTAAACTGGGGAGAAGGACTGGCAGCCCACTCCCCCCAAAAAACAATCAGCCTTAGAAAACCCTATGGAGAGCAGAGAAGCACTGACATAGTGCTGGGCATGGCTCAGTGTCAGGAAGTGT
Source organism: Pedetes capensis (assembly GCA_007922755.1). NCBI lineage: Eukaryota > Metazoa > Chordata > Mammalia > Rodentia > Pedetidae > Pedetes > Pedetes capensis. Next base: position 67,161 of record VMDO01005281.1, read on the forward strand.
TTCATCTGTCATATATAGGGTCCCTATCAGTCAGACCCGACTCAACAGCGCCTAATAACAACAGTATAAAGTGTCGATTTGATAAATAAGAGCTCTTACACTTATGATTAATTTTGGTATATTTCCCACTTCATAGATGAGGTTCAGAAGATTACTCTCTTAACTAAAGTAACTCCCATTCCGTGAGAAGCGGGTCCGGAAATTCAGTAAAAGATCTGTTCTATTCCACACCTCATGCTTCTACTGCATCACCACTTTCCCACGTGCTTCCATGTTGATCTGGGGAGGGAGTGAAGAGACAAGGACTATGTCAGGATTGAGCCTCCAAACAGACAAAGCAGTACAGCTTCCCAAAGACAGAATAAAGTCACAAGTTTAGAAAAGGAAAGGTGAACCAAGTATGTATGGCACCATTCCAAATGTTGCTGTTAGGTGCCATCAAGTCTGTCCAACTCATAGTAGTGACCCTCATAGGGTTTTCAGGATTTTCAAAGGCTGTTTGTTTCCGGATTGCTTCAGGAGTGGATTGCCACATCCTTCTCCCATTTTTTTGCAGTGCTGGGGTCGAATCTTGGTCCTCAGAGAGTGCAGAGTAGCACTCTACCAAATGAGCTAAACCTTAGCCACATGGTCTCCTGTATTGCCTATTGTCTCTTTCTCCCTTCCTTCCTTCCTTCCTTCCTTCCTTCCTTCCTTCCTTCCTTCCTTCTTTCCTTCCTAGCTTTCTTCCTTCTTTCCTTCCTTTCTTTCTTTTTCTTCCTATCTTTCTTTTATGTTTGTGTTTCGTTGGAGGTTTTTGTCTGTTTGTTGTTTTTTGAGGCCAAGTCTTGCTGTGCAGCACAGGCTGGTCTGGAAATCACTAAGTGGACTAGGCTGCCCTTGATTTCATGTCACTCCTCCTGGTTCAGTCTCTTGAGTGCCAGGATTACAAGTGTAAACTATTATGCCTGACTTTTTTTTAAATAACTCTTTTTTTTTTTCTTTTTTTTTGCAGTGCTAGGGATTTGAACCCTGGGCCTTGTACATGCTAGGCAAGTGCCCTACCACTGAGCTATATCCCCAGCCCTGCTTATTGTGTATTGCAATAAAATCACTTCATCCTGCAATGTATCTTATCAAGTTAATGCCTTTGAAATTCATGACACATCAACTATAAGGCCAATTTTGAGACTCTTAGAGACCAACATTCTACATAGCTTCTGTTTCCAAATTTTAGGTAGAAACCTACAAAGCTTATTAACATATTCCAAGAAATGATTCATCCATCTATTTATTCATTAAAAGCTTAGGCACAAACTACACCCATAATGTTATACAATGTTATAAGTATAATAAAGAATTAAAGATATAGTCATTTACTTGAAGAAGACTATGATAATGAGGTAGAAAAATGTAGGAATGCGGTATGGGGGCGCTGTATCTGTTCGTGGAAATCTTATGGAATTTGTCTAAGTGTAAACCTTGAAAGATTAAATAATTTAGCCTAGGATTCTGCTATAATTTGATACAATCGAGAGTGGAGAAGGATTAATTTTAGTGTTAATGTTAATCTTTTTTTCATAGTGAATATCTTTGTAACATAAACAATATAAAATCTATCCTGAATGTTGTAAGTACATATGTTTGTCCATATGTAAGATACTAAAATGACATTAGTAAGTGGCCTTGAAATCACATTGTTATGAAACACTTCAGAGAAGATTATACAAACTTTCAAGTTTAGCTACTAAGCTCTTATATTTCTTTCAATGTGCCTCTTTGCATTTGGAGGACACAATCAGCCCCCTTTTTAAAGAAAATCACCCCTGGTAAGTGTACAATTTGAATTTTTTAGTATATTCACGGAGTTATGTTTCCATCACCAGGATTAATTTTAGAATATTTTCACCACCCACAAAGAAACCCTGTACCCATTAGCAGTCATTTTCCACTTAAAGTACTTTTAAAGTACCCTCATGCCTGTGATTCTTTAGTACATAGCCTGTATGAAGAATAATCAACTTGTGCTCTGAACTTATTCATATTAAGCAGATTCATTACTTACCCTAGAGCTATTATGCATATACCATGGGTATACATTTGCATTATATCACTGGGTATCTGCTTGTTCTCAAATCATAGCACTAGATTTATTTAATGCAATAATCATAAATGGGACAACTAAATGCATAATTGATACTTTTAAAATGTTGGTGATTTAATTTATAAACTTCTTAAACAAAAAATTCAGTTTGATTAGGAAATTCTGTTGTGTGAAAGTGTTCTTTGGAAAAGTATACAAAATATAATTTGTAATGGTTGAGAAATATGCTCCAAGTCTGATATATTTAAAAAGCACTCACCTCCCAGGTGTGGTGGTACTCACTTGTATTCACAGCCCATAGGATGCTGAGGCAGGAGGAACACAAACTTGAGGCCTGCCTGGGTCACATAGGAAGATTTAGTTTAAAAAAAAAAATTAAAAGCATAAAAGTACTCACCTAAAACCAGTTATCAACTTCATAATACCATTGTTCTTCTACATGTAGCTATGAATAGTTCCCTAAAAACTTTCTACAGAGAATGTTGACAAGTATCTCAATCTAGTTATGCTGAATAACATTATTATTGTTATAGAGATGGCTATTTTTCTCTTGATGTAAAGGGTAATTGTATGCATGGTGGGGGATGATGTTATTTAACAATGTTAGTTTCAAAGATGTACTTTTATTAAAATATATTCTTTTCATTTTACAATAATTTGCAAAGTGGAGGAAATATTTAAAAAGTTGCTTTGCTTCTGTTATTCTGCTCCTTGAACTGATACTTGCTGATATAAATTCAGAGGGAAATATAGTCTGAATTCAAACTCATCATGTTTTATGTTATAAAGATGTATTGTCTGTATTTTTATCTTAGGTAGCAAATGCAATAATGAGGCAAGGCCTCTAAAAATGGGATGAAATAATTTCTGCTACAATTAGAACTTTGCTTTGTATTCTTTCTAACAAATTTTATTATTCATTGATATCTAATGTTTCATCTAGTATTGTAATGTGCTAAAAAGGACAATAGGAAATCCTGAAGTTAATGATAAAATAAGAATATTATTACCAGTGCATACTGCAACATATAGTTTTCATGTAATTGATACATTCTTGGTAGAAGACTAATTGTGTTCTAGTTTTAGTATAAAATGTTTAAAATATATTTCATGTCAATGTGGTTTTTTGTAGGAAATTCTTTTTTGCTAACATAAAGGCCATATCTTTTCTGGAAAGACCTGTTGATTCAGAGATGTTAGCCAGCTATCTCTACGAAAACACTTTACAATGCTAAATATAGTCCACTTCAGTTAAATATGGATATTTTAAAAAAGAAAATCCCAGTTAGACTGCAACAGAAGGACATTTTGTGTGACAATATTTTGCATGATTAAAAATTTAAGCAGAATAACAGCTATTTATATTTACAGTTACATGAGAGTAATTACTAAAGCAGACAAAATACTTAGAGCATAATTTAATAATGTTTTCTTCCAGCAAAGGTGCCAAAATTGTTATTTGCATAATTTTCACAATTTGTACTGAAACACAGCTAAGGGAAATTGGGAAGCCATCTCTCCTCAACCACCTTTTTCCTCCCCTAGGAGATGTGAGGAAGAGCTGATACATCATAGCAACTCATTTTTGTATAATTTGCCATAAACACCATGACCCTTATGTCAAACCATTTTAGTGAAAGAGATGTGTTCCATTCACACTTTCTCCTTTGGGGTCTTTATTTCAATGGCCAGCCTCAACCCAACTTCAAGGCTCCTAATTATAACATTTACTGGTTCGAAGATTAACCTCTTGAGAGGGGCATTCTGGGCTGTTGGTAATTTGATCAGATTGGTCTTCCCTGGGTTTCTTTCTCCTTCTGGTTCTTTGTATCACAAGAGGGAGATAGTATCTGGCGCATTCCTAGGATGACTTGAAGATAGCAGCCTTCTGAGTTTAGGGCTGAGAAATTGTGAACTCTGTTAGGTGAAATGCCACTCTGGGGACGCGAACAGAACATTTAAAAAGCTTTAGCTATAGGTAGTAGAGTGCAAGTAGAGTAGAATTTGAGAGCTGGGACTGGAGTGGACATTTGTCCCTGCTTCCTACCTTAATAAAATCTGAGTGTTAACTGTGGAAAAGGGCATTTGAGAGATCACTAAAAATGAATCATTAGAGCACCCAGAAGAGCTTTATTATGATGTACTGTGAATAACTTCAGAACATACTCTGTGCTTCTGTACGTGTTTATCAGGTAACTGAGTAACAAGTACATTCTTCTAGTCTGCACCTCAGAGATTAAGCAATCTGCTGAATTATAGTGGCTGAAGAATATGCTTTTCTACTGGGTTAGGGCAGTATCCTTTAGAGAATTCTGAGAAAGGCTTAGGAGAATAGATACGCTTTCTTAAAATATTTTAAAATTTGTAACTGAACTACACACACACACACACACACACACACACAAACACACACACACACACACATTTCAAAGAAGAATGAATGAAATATATACATTTCAAATGAGAATAACCACATTGAGTGGAGAACAGGCTAAGAATGTTACAAGCTTTCGTTCACTTCTGCTCTAAAGGATTAGAGTTCCAGTCAATAAACAAAGCCATTTTATGGCTCCTGACGGGTAAATTGAGGGGACTGATTTGGTCAAGGACCAGTATAAGGATGTTTCTGTTCAACAGTTAACAGGATTCAACATGCTATGGAAAATACAGGCGTGTAAAACTATACTACGACACTCACGTTGCCAGCTAAAGCCTAAAACACAGCCACATTTACATATGTGTCCATCTGTCTGTTTTTACACTTTATTTTTCCAACCAGTGGGTGAAGTGGTTTTCATCCAAGCTGCAGTCTGAATTTTTTTTCCCTCACCCACCACTTTCCATTATATCCTATAGATGCATATTTTAAAGTGCGTGTTATTTGTCTCTGGACGCACATTTGCACAGCCTTGGCTGGGTTTCCCCTTCTCTCCTGGAAGGTGAGCCCATCCCCACAGGCCCGTCCACTCTGCAGCTGCCTGCACCAGCCAGGTTGTCTCAGGACCACTCAGGAGCGGTTTGTGGCCTTCTCTGGGTGACTGGACATCCCCCCTCCAACCCGCAACCCATGGCAGACCAGGGTGACACTGGCACTGCTGCAGTCCAGAGCTGAGCCAGCCAGTGAGAATGGAGGTGCTTTTGGGTCTCTTCAGTGGAGATCCTGCATAAATCCTGTGTAAATAGAGGGAGGATAACAAAGAATGAGCCCCTGCAGCTCTTCGCATTTGGAGCCTTTTGGGGCTGAATTTGCTAAATGCTGCTTATACCGCCTGAAAAGTTGAAGAGAAAGGAGCATAAAATCCCCTCTTTTTTTCCTTTTCTGCTCCTACCCAGGGGGGAGGGTGTTCAGGACCAGGGAAGCCCGAGGTAAGCCGATGAAGACTTGTGTTTTCAGTGCTCTTTTGAGTGTGAAAGAGGTGGCCTGGGTCACTGTCCTCTCTTTGGTGTCGGAAAATCCACACAGTTAGTAAATGTTGCGTGTAAACGAAAGCATTGCATCTCTTCTGCTTCTGTCCAGGCTTGCGGCCCATGAACTAGTCACTTGAAAAATCACAGAAAATTTTCACTTTAACATGTCCAGACAGTTAAGCACAGCAGGAGAGTAAAAGAGATCAGTAATTAGCAGATCTCACTGCTGGCCCCTCACTATCCTTGCTTTTCTGGGTATACAGCCTGTGCACCCCCACCACCACCCAACACTGGACTGATCAGATAGGAAAAAAGGTAAGTTATTTGTGGAAAAAGATTTACTTTGTTGCTGGTTCTTGGAAAGCAAGTTTTCCAAAGATATATTCCGAAATAGAACTAGACAGAAGCAGCTTCTCTTTCCGCTTCTCTTTTTCCTTCTCCTTCTTTCTTATTTGAAATCCTGATGTGGATTTCTCAGTGGGATACCCTAAATTAAACTCCTGGAAGGTACTCCCAGACAACCACTGTAAGAAAATATCTTTGACTCTTAGTACATGTTAATCCTGTTTTCCAATGACTGTGTTAAGACAAAAAAGGCATAAAGATATAATGAAAGAAAATGAGTCTGCAGAGGACTGTGTGTTGTAGTTCCATGGCTACGTTAGGCTTTCTTTTTCACTGTGGGGTTTCTGGTAACCCAAACAGCATGGGCAATGGGCAGCTCTCTCTCTCCGCCAGCACTTCCTCTCACCAGTGCTATAAAGATTTGAGATGGAGCACCATTTCCACAAACAATAGATGACTCACATCTCAGACCCTCCCTGAGGATGACGAGGCCTATTTTGTACACTATGAAACACTAAGCATGGGTATGTCCCACCGCCACGGGGCAGGGTGAGCGAAGGAGGGAGCTCCACGCTTGGAGAGGTAGAAGCCAGGGAATCTCCTTCATAGGTACTTTCTTCAAAGCAAGTTATAGTGTCATGAAGTCCTAAAAGTATCTCTGTAAGCTCTTGCTACCAATTTGTTTATTCTGCTAACAGTTGAGAATTTGGTCTGTACCAGGGCTTGGGATCAGAAATGTAGAAGACAGAGGTCCTGCCTTGCAAAAACTCATGGACAGACAAATCAGTGATAAGCAGATCAGCTAAAAACAGAAAAGTAAATTATCCCAGAAGGAAGAATAAACTGCCAAAGAAGCTATAGTAGGTTAACTCTGTTAATGAGAATTGGGGAAAGCTTTCCAGAGGAGCTTCCTTTTTCACTGGATTTTGAAGGTTGAATAGGAGTTTTCTGGCAAACAAAAGTGGAAAAGGGTAGATAAAAAATGAAGAGAAAGGGTATTCTAGGCCAATAAAGAGGATTAAAGCCATTGAATCTTTTTTTTTTTTTTTTTTTTTTTTTTTTTTTTTTTTTTTTTTTTTTTTTTTAGCTTTTTTTGAGACAAGGTCTCGCTAAGTTATGCAAACTGCCTCTGATCTAGAACTTGAGATCCTCCTGCCTCTGCCTCCCGACTTGCTGGGATTACAGGTGTGCGCCACTGCACCTGGTACAAGGCCATGGAATCTTGAAAGACCCTTGATTCAGAAAAGTCTTTAAAATTCACCAGAAGTTTCTGTTTCAAAATCATGTTTAATCTGAGCTTTAGATCCACAAGAAATATAAATGACCCTATGTTGTTGTTAGGTGCCGTCAGGTCTGTATCCAGCTCATAGCAACTCTCTGAATAACAGGTGAAACAGTATTGTTACTGCTTCTCTGCTATTCATAGGTTTTCAGTGGCAGATTGTTTTTTGGGTGTGGGCTACTGGGTCCTTCTTCCAAGCCTATAGCATCTGGTGTTCCCAGACCATTTCCCATCCAAATACTAACCAGGCCTGACCCTGCTTAGCTTGCGAGATCTGTTAGGATCGGAAGCCACCATGGTATGGCTGCAGGCATAAATGATCCTGTTGTTGTTGTTGTTGTTGTTGTTGTTGTTGTTGGGTACTGTCGAGTCGGTATCTGAATCATAGAGACCCTCATAGGGTTTTCGATGGCTGACTGTTTCGGGATTGCCTTGGGAGTGGATTGCCAGGTCCTTCTCCCATTATTACGGGGCTGGGAATTGAACTCAGAGACTGCAGCGCAGCACTCTAGCACCTGAGCTAAATCCCAGCCCAAGTGATCCTGTAGATAATGGATATTCTTATCTGCGTAAAAATACACATCTTCTCATTTCTTGGTTCATGTTTATTTGTAGATATACTGTCACTCAGTATCTCTTTGGGACCTAAGTATAAATGTACTGGGCCTCTCTCTTGGATATTATTTCTTTAGTGGGGGGACTAATCCGGAATCTAGTTTTACCCTTGATACCTTCTTGTCTACCCAGCAGTTTGAGAGAGAGGACAGAGGATGTGAGCATGGGCTTTAGAGGACAAGTGCTAGTCTGCCACTTTCTGCGTGACTCCTGACAAGTTATTTAATTTCTTGGAGTATCAGTTTTCTCATCTGTACAGTGGAGTAGAAAATAGTAATGGCTTCATTCATTTGCTTGAATACTAAGTAAGAATCAGAACATTGCAAGTGCCAATGAAACTGACTTGTGGTGATGACCATGATGAAAGTGACCAGCTTGTTGATAAAGGAGAAATGACATTCTGGGTGTTCTCAAGAGAGAGAATCGCTGTTGAAAATGCTGATTAGGAAGAAACATTTTAGGAACTGTATAAATTTTTTAAGCATATGCAAGTTTATGTGCATATAGGCAAAAACATTTAGTTCATATACAAACATTTTAACACTTTTTTACAAATTATTAAAGTATTTTATAAAGCTACAGTTTAATTTATGTATATGTTGTTGTTGTTGTTAGGTGCTGTCGAGTTGGTATCTGACTCATAGTGACCCTCTGTACAACAGGGGAAACGCGATTGTCAGTGCTTCTCTGCTGTTCCTAGGGTTTTCAATGGCAGATTGATTTTTGGGAGGGGGTCGCCAGGTCCTTCTCCCAATTTATATATATAAGTGTGTGTGTGTATATATATATATATGTATGTATGTATATATATGTTTATGATCACATATCATGTTTATCTGTTTAATCATGAATATACCTAATTTCTGGGAATGTGTTGTTTGGAAGATATTGATATCTATCTCCAATGTGGGTACGAAATTGGTGAATGTAAATTACACAAAGTGAATTCATTAACAAGTTCCTCTTGCTAAAGAAGTGAAGGGGAAAAAGCCTTGCTCTTTCAGAGGAGCCATCATTATTTACTTAACATATATTTTTTACAAATGTATTTAACTCTGAAACTTGGGCCAAGCTGAGAAGCGATGATTAAATAACATGCCACCAGCTTACCCAAAATTAATTTAAATACTAGTAAGCAAAGTACATTTTTTGTCCTAATTATTTCTCTGAAGATATACGATTGAGAGACTAGTTGTAGGTGGTGATTATTTGACAATGTACCAAGCATCATAGAAATGTTATTCTATGTTTTAAGAAGACTTAATGGGAGGGGAATACATCACTTAAATCTTAGTTCTGTGCAGATTGAATAGTACTATACAGTGATGGCCTCAAAGCCCTGGAGAACCTGCCTGTACAGATAGGAAGTGCTCAAATGTACAGCATCTCTTAGGTCAACCTAGGCTGTTGATGTCCACTTGGACCATGATAAACAAATTATAAAAATCCTGACTTTCAAAGACTTTTGCTACACTGATTATAATTGAAGTCCTTGCAGGCACTAGCTAACTGTGGAAGAAAAATGTGCACATTCTATTTGAGGCCATCCTGGACCAGCTCTAACTTAGTCCCAACATCTGGGCCCTAAACCTGATCTCTTCTTTGCACTTACACCTTTTCCTGCAGAATCAGGCCTTGTTTGGATCTGTTATTGATATCAGGGTTCAGACAAGGTAATACTTAGAAAAGCAAAAAATAATGCTTATGCGGTGGTGCACACCTGTAACCCCAATGACTCAGGAGTCTGAAGCAGGAGAATCTCAAGTTGGAGGCCAGAGGCAGCCTGCATAGCTCAGCAAAACCCCTTCTACCTGGGTGCGGCCCAGTGGTAGAACACTTGCAAAATATGTGCAAAGTATGTCCAACCCCCAAGTGCTGCAAAAATAAAGTACAAAATAATTTGTAATGTTTTCTGTTCTTTGTTTTCTGTTTTTATTTGCTTTTTTTATTCTTGTTCTTGTTCTTGTTTGTTTTTTGAGAAAGGGTCTCACTAGGTATCCCTGGCTGGCTTGGAACTCACTGAGTAGACCAGGTTGGCCTCAACTTTGTGGCGATCCTCCAAATCTGCCTCCCCAGTCCTGGAATTCCAGGTGTGTATCATCATGCCAAGCTTCACTTAACATGTTTGTAAGAGGACCAGTGGTAGTTGACTGAACTTGACACTGCCATGTCTTGGCTCTACTTTATCCTTGACCGCATAGAGCTGTGGAAACTTGGGCAAGGATTTGAACTCATGGCCTCAGTTTCCTCATTGCAAATATTTGATTTTTTTAGAGGTTGGGGTAGGTAGAATGAGACGGACCAGGACCATGTTGGTTGTTGGGGTGTGTTTCTGACAGGACGAGGAGAAGGTTCATCACAGCGAACCAGCACTGTTTTTATCATTTCTTTATTTCCAAACCATGCAACTGATGCCTAAATGGAGATGGGTTTTTGCCTAAGGGGAATAAGACGATATGCCAGTGAAGGGATGTGCTGTCCTTTTGCCTGGACAGGTTTCATGACCAAGGGTTTTATGGGTGGGGATTTCTGTGTAGGTTCACCTGAAGATCCTCTCATAGTGTGCCCATGTCCTCCTTAATCCTTTGGCTACACAGCTTGGATGTGAATTTTGCCTATACCTGGATGCCCATGGTATCCAGGATTTAGCTTCCTGCAACTAGACTGTCTTCGGTGCATTATTAGGTGGGTATATGTTGGAGCTACTTATCAGAGCAGTGCCCTGCTCTGAGCATAGACTGCTATGCTATGGAAAATATGTGTGACTTCCTCGAGAGCATGGGTGTCAATCCAGCTAGAGATGCTCTCAAAATACATTGGAGTCTTAATACAGAAGGAGGATAAAGACATTAGATTCAGGCCTCCAGACAACAACGAGGGCTAGCAACCTCCAGGGATATTCTCTGTGCTATTATAGTGGAGATATTCAAGCTGACCCTGCAGCTGTAGCGCTGGCATCCGATTCTGTCAGATCTCGGAAGCTAAGCAGGGCTGGGCCTTGTTAGTACTTGAATGGGAGACTGCCTGGGAACATCAGGTGTTGTAGACTTGGGAGACGGACCTGGCAACCCAGTCCCAAAAAACAAACTGCCATTGAAAACCCTATGAATAGCAGAGACAATAGTGTTTCATCTGTTGGACATAGGGTCGCTTTGAGTTGGACACTGACTCAACAGGACCCCACAACAACAACATGCAAGCTGAAGTGGGCATCATAACCATCTAGAGGACTTATTAGCACTCAGGTTGTTGGGTCCTACACCTATTGTTACTTATTCAGTTGGTCTGGGGTGGACCTAAGAATTTGCATGTCTCACATCCTAAAGCTGCTTGTCCTTATTTTGAGAGCCAGTTTGACACCTTCTTTGGTCTGTGTAACCCTCACCACCAGAAGATTAGGATGGGTTTGCAGGATGCTGGCTAGAATACCATGGCTTTCCTGCAGTGCATAAGGCCCAGGGCACATCACAATCACACCCACGATTGCTCATCCCATTCCTGGAAATAAAGTAGAATTTTAACTACTCATTGTTCCTGATGTTTCGTCTTATTTCAAGTTAGGTCATCTAGTTGGGTGGCTTCCAAAAACCAGTTAAAGAACCAGTGTCAGGCTGATTGCATAAGCGAATTTGAAGAACTTGTTAAAAATACAAATTCCTGGCCTCTGCCCTAGGATATTTTGATTCAGTGAGTCTGAGATGAGACTTTGGGACCTGTGCTTTTAATCATCTCCCCTGATCATTTAATCTACTTCCAAGTTACCTGTCCACAGGCCTTTGAGTATTCCTTCACATGGTACACACATTGTGTCTCATTCATGCACATCTATTTTGAGTGTCTTGCCCAAAACTTATACTGTGCCCTTGGCCAAGGGATTAGCAACCTTTTAAAGGAAGCATGCCCAGTATTTCTTTTCATCATCAGAGGTGGCAATGCTGGTGGAGTGGCCTATGGTTCAGCCAAACAGGCCCTTGTGGGCATTAAGACCTCTCTCCCTCTCCCTCCCCACCTCCATCCATCTCATCCCACCTCCCTTTTTCTTTCTCTGCAGTACTGAAGGGTTGAACCTGGGCCTTTGCACATGCTAAGCAAGTGTTCCACCAATGGACTGCATCCTAGCCCCTTCTTTATTTTTTATTTTGAGGTAGAGTCTTGTTAAGATGGACAGGCTACCTCTGGCCTTGAATTTACAATCCTCCTGACTCAGCCTCCCAAATAAGTGAGATTACAGGTATGCACTATGGCACCTGGCCTACACCAAGGTCTTCAAAGAAGCCCCATTCCTGGCATTAGAAGTGTGTGCATGAAGGCAATCCATTTGCTACTCCAGTTGTTGTTGTTGTTAGGTGCTGTTGAGTCAGGACCAACTCATAGCGACCCTCACAGGGTTTTCAGTTGCTGATTGTTTCAGGATTGCCTTGGGAGTGGATTGCCTTGTCCTTCTCCCATTTTCACGGTGCTGGGAATCCATCTTGGGACTTCAGAGACTGCAGAGCAGTGCTCTACCAACTGAGCCAAATCCCAGCCCTGCTACTCCAGAGTGGCTCTTTAGTAGTTAGTATAGGAGTGCAGTTCCCCAGTGTGAGGACTGTCAAAAACTGGGGAGGGCCTTGGATAAGCTCACTGAGCAGTTCAGTCATTCACTCACTCTGCAATGGTGGTGTACTTATTCTGGTCAGGCACGGAGGTGTACTCTTGGGATAAAAAATAAATAAGAAACAGTTCCTGTCCTCTAGGACACCGATGTTGAATCCTAACATAAGATGCTGAGAAAGATGCTGGTCGCTTTTATGCCTCCTTTGGCACCTGCGTTTGTGCTAGTGCGCACCTGTTTCAGCACATTAACTCATTTGGAACATGTGCCAAGGATTGCCAGCCATCCCACATATACACACAGCCTGCACACAAGGAAACAATACCTACTTTAACAGTTACTATTTCTAGCAACATCTGCAAAATCTTATTTTAGGTTGCAGAACACACAGTTACCCGTCAAAATTTTTCTCTATGGTATTAATGCTGCCTGCTGGAGTTAATTCATAGACCTTTGGAGGAAAAACAGTGGTACTTATTGTTGCATTTGGGAGAGGAAAATTCCTCCTTTTTTATTTTATTTAAAAATTACTTTTTTTCTTTTGAGACAGAGTCTCACTATTTAGCCTCAACTTGCCTGGACCCACTGTATAACCAGGCTGGCCTCTAACTTGTAATCCTCTTGCCTTGGCCTCCTAGATGCTGCAATTCCAGGCATGTACAACCACACCCAGATGAAATTTTCTCTTTTCATAAAGCCTTGGACACTAATATGAAAAATTTCTGTCGAGAATCTAGTTATTAATATAAAACCAGACATATTTTTGTTTATAATTATTTTACATGGATCTAAATTCAAATATTTTACAACATTTATGTAAAATGGACTGCTTTACATTAAAATTCATGTAATGCTCCTCTTTTTCCAATTTAAGTCAGTCATCAAAGGATGCTCAAGCTAGTTATATTTTTTCTTAAGCTAAATATAGGGAATCATATAGTTAGAGGGCGTTATCAGCCCTCTTTGCTTTTAAACAAGAGAAAATGCACGATGGCAATGCTTTCTCTCCTTTTGAAGGTCATTGATTGGGTTAAAATGGCAAATGCCTGTTTTCATTGAACTTCCTTCAATTAAGCCATTAACCTTTTGAAATAAGTGTATTCAGAAATCTATCAAAAAAGCTAAACAAGATTTTAACAAAATCCTGACAATTTCAGTTTAAACATATACACAGAAACCATATGTGCTTAGGAAGAAATATATACACACAGGCATTGTTTACAGAGTGTGTTTTTATATTTGGAAGACATTGAAGGAAGAGTTATTCCATACATACATTATCCGAAATGTACATTCAGATAGGCCACGTAGATTTCACATGAAGAGACAAAGATATCTCTATCCGTGGCAGACAGACAGACAGACTGACTGACTTCAAACTTGCACTTGGCAGTATGAATTTTTTTTTCCGCCTCATCTCCGGGTGCTGCTTTTCAAAATCGCCTCAGGCTACAGAACAGCACCTCAGATCCCCAAGGCCCACTGGCTGGCTCCTAATAGCCACTCTCCATCTGTGTCACATGGACAGCTGATGGGATCGCTCCGGCGTCTGTATTTTGGAGAGCACATCCACCCAGGTTAAAATGCTAGGGTTGCCAAGGAGCAGTCAGAAGCCATTAGTGTGGGTGAGAATTTGCCTTGCAGCAGTTCCTTGGCATGGTGGAAAGCGTGCGCACGTGTCCCGGTGCAGATCTCTGTGTGTGTGTGTGTGTGTGTGTGTGTGTGTGTGTGTGTGTATTTTCTTGTGCAGGCGCCCCCCTGGTGTACACGGGTGTATAGGGAAGGTGCACAGATGAAGACTAGACTCCATATACCCCATATGCACAAAGTGAAATGCCTTTTGTTTCCCCACACACTGATTCGTACTTTGACTATTTGGGGTCTCGCGCTCTCTCTCTTTTTTTCTTTTTATCATAACAGAAGGCAAAGCAAAAGAGAACAGCAACTTCAGGGTCATGCTCTAGTGTTTGGGCAGATGGAAGGGCGCTGCTTTGCCTTGGGGCAGGGTGGTTGTAATGAAGTGGCCTGTCAGTCTGTAAATAGTGAGGGTCATCTCTTCCATGTGATGGAGGGTATCGCATTGCAGTGAAAATGGAAATGTCAATAAAATTAATCTGCCAGCTCTTTGCTGTGGTTTTTCTGCTTTTCTGGTCAAAGGAGGTTGAGGGTTTTTATCGGCAAGAAAAGAAAAGAACAGGTACAGGGAAGCCCACACACCAGACCCTGAAGTTCCTAGGCGAATGACCCAGTGGGCAGGAAGTCTCCGGGAGGAGGGAGCAGGTCTGGGACTGAGCTGGTGGGTCCACAGCATTCCTTGGGAAGCTACAGAGCGTCCAGCTCAGGCTACATTGAGCACAGAGTTTATTGTTTTAGGCTTTCTTGGACAAGGTTTTTACTTAGCATGGGATTTATGGCATTTACTGCTAATGAATGTCTATTCTTAAATTACAAAAACCCCCATCTCAGTGCAATTCCCAGATGTCTGTCCAGGACCCCGCTTCTTAAACACCAGCAGGGAGCATAAACTCTCTGCTTCTCTGTTTTCCTCTTTCGTGTGGCTCCAGGCTAATGATGTGCAAGGAAAACACAGCCATCTATAAAGCCCCAGTGCTGTCCTCGTATTCTTCATTTATTTTGCATTTGATTATGCCACAAGTCGGATCTTGTTTCTTTCCTTTTTTAAAAGTTATTAGTTCAAATATTAATGTAGGGATATGACATATATTGCTGCTCTTGATTGATGCCTTCCCCAAAACAGGAAGACGTGCTTGTATGAATTTTAAGAAAGTAGGGGTCCTGCAATGCCTTGCCAGAAGAGTTTTTCAGATACATAATTTAGATGCCCTCCAGGCAGGCTTTCAAGGCATTTTTGCTGGAGGGCAAGAAAAAATAACTATGACTGTTAAAAGTAAATGATTTTTGCTAATGCACAATTAATGCCAGAGAAAAGCACAGAAGAGAAAGATGTTGATAGAAACTTCTGATTAAGTGAGCACCCTACCTTGATGTGTATCTTTTTCTTCCACTCATGATAATGATCAGTGGTACAGAGAGCTAAAAGTTTTCATGTTATGCAAATGCTGAATGCAGGGTCATAGGAGGAGAGTGCGAATATGCGTGCTTAGGAGGTGACAGTCCTACGAGGGGCTGAGCAGGCAGTGTGTTATGTGCAATCAACAGTGACACAGTTACTGTCACCTATGCAGGCAGCTTAGAATATATAGACTACAGAACATTTAACTTGATTACTCAACAGTATGTGTTCACTATGGGCGTGGGGACGCATTTCCTCCGAATGGGCTTTCTGATGGCGCTGTTCCCACACCGGATTCCATAATTGACAAAGAGCTACTGCAGTGTGTCAAGCACACAATTATAATTGAATTAATGATATGGGTGAGTGTGAGACATACAAAATTAACATTTGAAGAGGCCTGGTTTAATTTTGTCTTTTACATATTTGTGTCTCCAATTATACTTTAATGAAAGAGAATACACCCGCTTAATGCCTCTCTTTCAACAAGCTTAGCTAAGCTCATCATTAGCTGCGCATATCGTCAGCACCCTTTCTAGGTTTTCTCTAATGTGTTTTCATTTCTTCCTCCCAGGGGACGGTCTAGACAACAGTGTAGCTTCACCTGGCACAGGTGATGATGATGATCCGGACAAGGACAAAAAGCGCCAGAAGAAGAGAGGCATTTTCCCCAAAGTAGCAACAAATATCATGAGAGCGTGGCTCTTCCAGCATCTCACCGTAAGTCAAGATGAAAGGGAAAATACAAGTTTTTGTTGTTTTGCTAAGTTCTCCTAGCGAGTTATGTGGTCTCCTACAGGTTTTTTGAACAAATAAGGTACCCATTTTCTCTTTCTTGAAATCTGGTGATGAATAGAGCAGTGAAGGTTTTATCAACTGTCACCACGCAAAGAACATCTATTAGTAAGAAGTAGGTTTTTGTTTTCAGAGGCCAGCAGTGGACCTTACTCAAAGTGGTCTGGGACCTTAAACAGTATATATAAGTAAATTTGTTATTTATGCTGAAAGGTATGAGGACAACTTCAGATAATGCAACCCCAATCAAATAAATGGCTATAAGCAGCCCATGAATCCATAAACATTGCTGATTACACTTCAGTGAAAGCTGTCTCCTCCAGGAGCAAAAGAAGCTTGTTGCCACATGCATGTCCAAGCTCACAGAGTCAAGTGTGACTTTACTTGCTCAAGCAATCTGCAAATATGTCATGTATTTATAAGACAAATTCAGAAGGGATCGAGGCACTGTAATGCCTTTGCTTGTAAGATAGAAATTAAAGATTCTTTTTTAGCTGTTTAAGTCCCATATCTTAAAAGCTAATCCTGTTCACTTCTGGGAAGTATTGACTGTGTGCAATATTTTTTAAAGTAACTGTTTATCTTTATCCTCCTGTTTGCAATCAGTTTTATGCGTCGGTGTATACTATTGACTCTAAGACTCTCATGACAAAAAATGACAATATAGTTTTATATATGTGTATACAGAAGAACCAGGCATGCTTATATTTTACTGTCCATTTGGCAGTTCTTGGGAAATGGTAAAAATTTCAGAGGATTTTTCTTGCCATAATATTGTTTTCAGGCCATTCTGTTTAGGCAAATGCTTAAAAATAGAGAACGTTGAAAGCTGAAGGTCGTTGATTATCCAACTTGTGTGTCGCCATGCTGAATGACATTAGTTACAGTGTCATGGGTCCAGGACAAGGTTCCACTCTTATTTATGGTGGTGGCTGCTGATCTGCTCTTCTCTGAGAGCTACAGAGGGCAAGGGGTGGAGCGGTGGTGGGGATGGCGGTGATAGATTCCCATTCCTAAATCGGCCATTTTGATGTAAGGACATTAGTAGCAAACTAAGGTGTATCGATCTGGCCTGTGGTGTCAGGATTAGCTGGGAGGGCCAACGAGGCTGCCGTGGTAGTGGTTATTCTTGCCTCGCAGCTATGGTCATTTCAAAGGTCAGGGCCCTGCACCGACTTGGCTCAGAGGAATTAGACAGAACATGCGGTCTCTGGGCTGATTACTTAACCAAAGACAAAATAATGAGTCCTAAGCAAATACTGACTAATTGAAAGGGCTGTAAATCCATTACATATTGGTCAGGGATAATCAGGAGTATTTAATCACTTTTATCTATTCAGGGGCACTGAAGCTGCAACAGCAAAGCCCTGAACCTTGCCATGTGGTTATTATTCTCATCATTATCAAAATTACTTCACAGCTGTTCTTTGCTACATCACCTCAGCTGGAGATTTACTAACCTGTAAAATGGTTTTAATTTGGAAGTCGGGTGAGCGTGAGGGGAGGGGGTTCTCCTTTTAACCCAAGGTTTGTTGGTTAGAGTAGCAACTAAGAGAGGAAGGGGAGGAGAGGAGGGACGCCCTGGCTGGCAAGCTCTTGTCTCCTGACCAGCTCACCTGTTTGGCTTCCTCCGTCTTCTGCCACGCTTGACTTTTCATGGCGGAAAACAAAGACTTCAACAGTAGCTTTCTAAGCAAACATCTATGTGTAATTTCAACCTGTCTATCATCAAACCTAATGTCATAGAAGAGCAGAACCTTAGGAAATTCAGCTGCTCTGTTTGCATGTGGGGAAATGGAGACTCAGCAGGGGAAGCATCTAGGTGAAGGTGAGGCTGAACCCACGACTCAAGTCACCAGCTCCGTTTTATTTTCACCACTTTTGAATAACTTTGCCAGACAGTTATCATCTCTGGCAGTTGCATAGAAATCTCACAAACTCTGTCATCTATACCCTCAGAGTCCAGGGTGGGCAGAGTGTGGGGAAACTGCGGGTTGTTTTCCTTCCTTGTTTTTAAGACTTCCTACTCACCTAACCTTTCTGCATAGAGAAGCCTTTCGGCCCACATTCTGTGAGTTGAATCTAAGTGTCAGGGGCTCTTGCTGGATCCTTGCCTTGTCCTGTGGATGGCGTACCTCCTGCCTCCCTGTTAGGATGGTGCCATCATACACAGTGGCCATGGCTGAGAGCTGTGGGCGGGAGATAATTCCTGGACACTTGTGGATCTACTGTGCCACAAACCCACTCTAAGAGTTTAGCCCCACCCGAGAGGAACTTCCGTGTGGTTAAATGTATACAAGGCTGTTTGCAGAATTCTCTGTCCACCTAAACTGTTGAATGAATACCTGGGCTTGGGCTGGAGAGGGAAGATTCAGATAACCTGAGCACGGGATACAGGAAACCCACACTATGAGTCTCCTTTGGACTAGCTGAACCTCAGTGGAGTCTGGACCTTCTCCACAGTGAAGTTCTCTGGACCTTCCTTCCCCCGTCTTCCAAAGGAGAGGGGTGCATTGCAGCATCTCTAGGCTTTCCCACGCTCCTGCATTTTGGGTCTGCTTGGGGACATTCGTCAGAGCAATGCTCCACCCCAGCCTCGTGGGCATTCTTTCCTCCCCTTCTTCCTTTCTTTTTACTTTTCACTAATGCTTTATTTTCCTCCTCCCCATGACCCTCTTTCACCACTCTCCCCTTTCATTACTTTCTCCTCCTGGCTTTGTCTCCCATCTTTCTCTCTGCTCCCCTCCCTGCCTTTTCTGCACCTCCCTTATATCTTAAGGAAACTCTCCCTGGCTTTCTCTTTGCAAATGTTTTCCCTCTTCATCCACTGTTCACCCCCACTGCAGAGAAGAGGTTCAGTAACTTTGATGAGGATGGTCCTGTAAAACTTTTACTTTCCGATCTTTAATGAGCTGAAAGATTTACTCGGCTGTAATTCTGAGCTCAGAAACCAAGAATAGAGACCCCTCACTAGCGACATGTTAATTTAGACTTCTTTTCTTACATGCACTAACAGGCATGAGGAAGTCCTTGGAAATAGAGATGCCTCAGTATATTTTTCTGTCATTTAATTAATTTCAACTTTCACAGTGAAATGTTGGCTCCAGCTCACTGAAAATAGAGGTAGTCTAAATTATTATTTCATGTAAATTTCTTTACAAGTGCATGATTCAAAGTGCATTCCTCCATTATTAGTCTCTTTAACATTATTTCGCACTGGTTTGTTCCCTTTTGTGAAGTATGCCCTGTTCTTGTATTACAATAATCCTGATGTACCCTTTTTTCTTTCTTTCTTAAAAAGGAAGCTAATTGAATTATCTCATTATTTTAATTTGTTAAGCAAATGTATTTTGCATCTCAGGATGTGTTCTTAAAGAAGGGGGCTGCTAAGGCTTTGCCCCCTGAATGGGCCATTGGCCCATTTTGACATTCATGCATTCATTAACTAGCAGAACATAAAAGGACTCTGGTTGTATTTTTTTTTTCCAAACACCCAACCAGCATGGAGCAACTTTTCCAATAAGCCACAGGGGTCTCTCTACATATGTTCTCAACTGCAAGCTATTGTCACCTATTCTGAATACCTCAAAAGGCCCAGAGGGAAAAAAATCTCACCTCAACAAAGGCCAACTGTAGCAATTGTTAAGTCTTAGTCTCAATATGACAAAAATCATTAACCTTCATTTTTCTTAGAAGAACAAATTCCACTACAACTGTAACAGTTAAAACAATCTCCCAAATTCCTGTGCACTACCAACTTTGGGGAAAAGGTTAACATAATTGATTAGACTGAAGAAAAGATCTAACCCAAAGCCAAAGTGGAATTTAAAAAACCAAGCTGGTTGATGCATTGAGGAGTTTCCATATTCAGAATCAAGCACTTTGAATTTGCTTAGTCTGAAGTTTAATTTCTTTCTAGTTTCCAAATGCCTATTTCCAAAACATCTTTTAAAAGAAACTCTTTTCAATAACTCACTATCATTTATTTTAAAAAATCCTTTTATTTAATTATTATTATTATTTTTTAAAGAAATTCAGCTAGCAAAAACGTGCATTCCATTACCCTCTGCCATTGCTTGGTGGCTCTGCCTGGCTTCTCAGGCTAAGAAATCTAGGGAAGATTGAAGAAAGAATCTGTTGGAAATGTATGTGCTTTTGCTGGAAAGTAGCCAATGGCAAAAAAACTTAGGGAAATCCTAGAGAAGTATATTCCTTTCGCTAACACATGGAGATTATGATATCATAAAAGTAAGCCTGCCATTACAACTGTTTTTATTTGACTTCAAAGATAGTTAAAGAAAGAAACAGCAAGATATAATACCCAGGCTGACAGTTTATTTATAAGCATGAAAAACTCCTCAACGCCAAGAAGCCCTTAGTGTGCTCAATTAGGCTCTCAGGCACCTCCACTCGCCCCCCTTCGAGAGCTCCCCTAGTTGTGCTGCAAAGAATATGTTTGGTCATGGAAGAAAAACAGGAAGTGCTTGCACACAAAGACCCCACTTGCTCATACCAGTTTCTAAGGGTCTTCTTATTTAAAAACAGAATGCTAAAGCTCACACTTAGGAGATGCGGGACTTCTTTCAAAGATATGTGTAGTGAATCAGAAGCAAGATTTACTTACATAATATCATGTACTTACTTACAGAATATCATGTGGCCATTTTGAAATTGCAGGTTCTAGACACCCTGCCCTTTGTCCATGGCAAAATGCTTTGTCCTCGCTCCATTGCTGTGGGTGTGGGAAAGAAGGCTGAAGCTTGCTGTTTGGCATTTACATATTTCATTTCTTTCCTATTTGAATGCGTTTTATGGGATTTGGTAAAGGCCTGGGTTTGGTAACAAAAATCTATTTTAATGTGTATTGTCCTACAGAGATCATCCACACTCAAGTTATGAGTAAGTGTCGTGGCATGTTACATTAGAGAAACCTGTCTCTCTTCTCCAGTGTGTTCAAGATCTTATGATAGTAAACTTAGTCACCTCAAGTTTGTTGTTGTACTCTATACACAAGGACACACATGGAGGAGAGGGAGAGAGGGAAGGAGAGAGAGAGAGAGAACGAGAGAGAGAGAAGGAGAGGGAGTGAGGGAGAGAGATTATTTTTTGCCTTTTAACTAGTACTTTTCATCAGGTTGGAACCAGGTGGCTTCCTTTCTTGAATGAGAGAGTACTGTTCAGGTTAAGAGCTTGGGGCCTGGAATCTGCAACACAGTAAATTTTTGATCTTAAGACATTACGATCTCTGAATCTCATTTCTTTTTATAGGAATGAGAATCATTCTAGTCCCTCCTAGTAGGGTTATTATAGTAATTAAATGAGATATTATAGCACTCAGCTTCATGCCTGGTTCTTAGAAGTACTTAATACAAAATAATGACAATTCCTAGTTTAATCTTCATGAATGGCTAGCAAGAGGCTTCTTCTAATGGACTTGGGCACTTGAAGCTACTTCATCCTTTTCTGGTGCTATATGAGTTGGGGAGATCAGATTTTGCCAAGTAAATCCCACATACTTCAATGGGAGAGAATATGGTCTAAACCTTGACTTGTAAAAGCCAGGTCAACACTTGATGGTTGCTCATGGATGCTAGATGGCAGCATCACAGGATCCTAGTACAAACTGGAAGCCAGACTATCGTGGTGCTGCCAGGTGCCATGGCACACGCCTCTCTAATCCCAGCACTCAGGAGGCTGAGGCAGGAAGATGGTGAGTTTGAGCCCAACTGGGTCCACATAGAGAGACCTTGTATCATAAACCAAAACCAAAGAGTATTTTGATGGCCTTTGGGGCCAGGGTGGGAGGTGGAATAGTTCAGAATGGTTCCCCTGGGCTCCCTTTCACCATTTGGGCTCCAGTTCTGTAGTATATAGGCTTGCCTGCTTTGTCAGAGTGTTTCAGTCTGGCTGTTCTGTGGGACACTATGCTATAATTTTATATATATATAAAAGAATCACTGAATGTGAAATCAGAAGGCTTGGGTTTGATCTCTCTGATCTTGGGTAATGTATTCAGCCTCTCTGAACTTTTTCCTTACCTTCAGAATCAAACTAGTCAGTATCTAGCCTCCTTAGCCAGTGGGGTTGCTGTGATGCAGGAAGTTTGCAGACTCTAACGGGCTGTGCTCATACAAGTATTTTGGTCCTTCAATTTGGGTTTCCAGCTGCTGGAGGCTTCTAGTGTCTAGTGGAATCAAACAGGGTTAGATACATAGTCCTGCCCACCTCATTCATCTCTATGCTGATTTCTCCACTTGTCTGTTTCTATAATTGTGGCAATGAGGACACTGGCAATTTCTAGCATTAGACATCTAAGACATCTTTTTAACGGCCTCGAATGGTTAATCGAATCAGTATCTCATGGACATCAGTTATTTCTTGGAAATTGGTGCCTTCATGATTTTGAGATTGGTGTACTTAATAGTAATAGCTATGGGCTAAATTAATACCAAATATGAAGTGCTGGCTTACTTACACAGTGAGAGATGAGATGGCCTTTCTTATATTCAGAGATGCAAATGTGCACTGAATGCAAGTGGGGCTCTGGGGCTGCGAAATACTTCTGTGGAAATGCATATGCAGAATATACAGCTGAGAAACACCAGCAGAGAGAGAGCTTCCCACAAACATGCAGCCGAGTGAGGCCACCCCTCGCCTTAGCCTTTGCATTGTTTTTCTACTTGCCAGGAGAAAACATCTGTGAGTTATTTGAATGGAACTTTATACTAGAGATTGCCTGAATTGGTGTCATCTCTGTTTAATTTCAGGAAATGATGTCACAATGCATTAAATAACAATGCTTGGGTGATTTATTTTCCCGTGGACATGCTGTCCTAAGCATTCCTCTTCTCTTGCAATGTTTCCAATTAACTGTGAGCTTGAGTGTTCCTCCTATTTCATAACGATTTTGAGGGTGGGGGTGGGAGACTGGGGGTGGGAAGAGTAGTAATTCCAGAGGTTGCCGAGGTTCAGAGCTAATGGCACATCCATCATGTCCTTATTGGGACAGGAGAGTACTGAGCGTCAGGGCTGTGATCAGCAATGGCAACCTCCAACAGTGTCAGTTGGTCTCCAAGAATGTCTGGAAAAGAAAGCCAGAGAGCCGCTAGGTAATTTCAATAGCGACCTGCGTACTGTAGCTTCTGCCTTTATCAAAGTTTTTATGTGCTCCCTTCTTCAGTACAGAATAGAGGACATAAGTCAATTCTGTGTGCCATCTGTCCTGGTTTGTACAATTTCTCAAATTAAAGAGACAGGCCAAAAATTTAATGTGTTGAATACTACTAGAGACTCCTCTAGAAGAAAGAAAATTGCAACTGAATCTACTTTGTCTGTCTTGAGGGGGAAGATTGTGTGCTGCTGTCATAATCTTTTGCTTGGAGTTCTAACTGGGTATTCAGAATTGGATTATCGGGGCTTCTGCATGGGAGGGCTTGAGGTGTTTGGGATTCAGCCATCTTTGCTCACATGGGCCTGAGTGACACTGAGGCAAAGTCAATGGTGCAGTGGTTGAATTTTCATGAGGGTCATCAGAGCACAGCCTCCCGAATGTAAAAAATATTTCACAACATGACAAGACATTTTGAAGTACATCTGCCATTCCCATGTAAAAAGGAGTAGACTTGAGATAGGATAAGAAAATTAACTCCCAGATTGGGAGCCACTAAAAGACATTTTCAAAATCAGTAACAGATAGGCAGAGCACAGAGGGGTTTAAGGGCACTATCCTGTATTATAATGGTGGATATATATCATTCTACATTTGTCCAAATCCCATAGGATGTACACCATCAAGAGTGAGCCCTAATGTAAACTAGGGGTTCTGGGTGATAATGCTGTGCCAGTGCATGTTCATTGGCTGTGACAAATGTACCACTGTACTGGGGGAGGTTGCTAAGGGGAGAGGGCACTGCAAGGGGAGGCTATATGTGGAGGCAGAGTGTATAAGGGAAATCTCTGTTCTATCCTCCCAATTTAGCTGTGAATCTAAAACCAACTTAAAACATAAAGTCTATTTTTTTAAAAAATAGGTAATTGAATGAGAAGATTGACGAATGAAATACTTATTAAATTACCATGAAAAAGAAACTAAAATAATTGTTAACTCAAAGTTTAATGCCCAATCTCATAAAATACGACTCTAAGTATAATTATTTAAAAATATGTTAAAGATTCGTTCAAGGACACAGAGAATTGAGGCCTCTTGAATAAAGGAAAATAGAAGGCATGTGCATATCTGAATATTCAGCTATTTAAAAACTCTAAGAATAGAGTGCCATTAAATACTGTTTAGTGAAATCCCTGAATATTCATTCAAATCAGGAAAAACTTCCATTTTGTTCCACATGACCGTAGTTTGCAAGTGTATTCTGTGGAAAAATAGAGTTATTGGGAATTAAAGGCCAAGTTGACTGGGATTTGAGGACACTGACTATCCTTCAGCTTTGGTAGAGATAGGGTCATAAAGTGACCTTAACGTTCAGGATGAATTTTGCCTTTAGAGAGTGCTACTGCACAGATTTTGGAGGACTCCTAGAAATGTCCTGCCTTCTCTGAGCTGTAGTCTGCTTTTGCACTTTGTAACAGATTACGAAGTGTAAAGCTTATATCCAGACCCACTGCGACTGTTAAGAAATAGTGACTTGGGTAGGAAACATTAGGTTGGTGGAATGGAATTTGCCTTATTGCATTTATGTGCCACGTGCCACTTTGTAAATGGATTGGCAGCAGTTATTTACAGTATGCAGAGTAACCACTGGCACCCTTTAAAGGTGTATTATACTCTAAAAACATAACGGTAATGCCATTTTCATGCTTTTACATTTGCTATTCATGTTTTGGACTGCCACGTCCCAAATCTGCCACAACTAATTTAAGTTGTTTTTAATCTAGTAGGGGATAAGTTGTCAAGTCACAATAAAATGGCAAGATAATTTTCCTTAAACTATAGTTTACTTCTTGCTTATAATAAACAACATGGATGTTTGTTGAATGTGACTTCAATGTCCACAAAAAATATATATATAACTCAAGAGGTTAGTGTTATAGGATTCTGGGACGACAACAAATGAAGAACTATTATTATCTAGCTCTTCTGAGGATTATAGGAAATTAATATGGGTTAGTAATCAGCCCTCTTCTTTCTAGTCATCCCCCCAAATTTACTGATATCTGCTTTGCCTAACATAGCCAGATAACGAAGATCCATTCTTGTTAATCTTGGCACCAAACCTTGTTGCTGTTCTTAATTTCAGTACCTCAGTTATCACATTATAATATAACCATCTAGATTTTTTTTTTTTTTACTTCTTGCATCATTCCCCTACCATCACAAATATTCCAGAATTAATTTTGGCTTAGAAATATGTAGCAATTTCCTAAGTAATAACTTGGAAAGTGGTACTCCCATGACTCTGGACATACTACAATGGTAAAATGGCCTATTTCTTACCCGGAATGTATGGTGCGACTCCATCACAAGCTGACAATAAGCAACTCAAGTGTACAGGGGGTGGTGCTGCACTAGTCTCTTAAAAAGGAAAAGGCTTTTATCAATAGACGAGATAAATGCTGGATTATTCCCTGTAGGTTTCATGACACGTTGGAACTCTCTATAAAAGCAATCTTATTTTTTTCCCCATGGTGAAAAGTTATAGGTTCCATATCAGTGTTTCAGAATACCTGCAGGCAGCTCATGAGTTGTTATACTTGTTTTAAATCCTGCCTCACAGTGAATTAAAAAAAAAATGTGGTAAAAGAGCATGGGAGGATGGGGTCATTATTAGTCAATTATAGGCTCAAAGCCCTAAGTTGATACCTGTGTGGCAAAATCTCACTGATGATTTGATGGCACTTGATAAAGACCCCTCTTACGGCTTAATCCTCAGGCTTTTATGTTCCCTGGTGAACTATTTAAGTGATTATCAAATATGACCATGTGGAAAGGCATTGGTTTTTAATGTGGCTTTTGTTGCCAGTCTAGGAATTATATAAATATATATGTATAATATGTGTGTGTGTGTACATATATGCATTTGCCAAAGCAAGTCCGAAGAAAAAAAAAGTAATTTAATGTTCTTTGGTCTTCATGTACTTAGGCTTTTTTGTCAGTGACTATCCCAAATACCACCATGCTTATTTGAAAGGTCTGTATAATCAGTTAATTAAAAAGGAGTATCTTAGATTCTCTTGATTCTATGGTTGGATCCTTTTAGAATAGATGATGGAAATGGTTTTAATGCATTGAGAAAAAAAATTGATTTTCCTACCTTTAGAAAGTGAGGACAATCTGTTAATTCTTTGTGTTTAGAAAGCAAAAACAAACAAACATTTCAGGACACAATTAAATAAATCTCTGCTATTTACAAGGCTATGTACCAGAGGAAGTGGAATTAGGACCAAAGTGAAATTACCCAGAGTCCTTAGCTCATCTCAGCTTTTTGCTCTCTGGCTTATCTTGGGCAAGTCATTTCGTTTATCTGAGTGCCTGTTTTCTCACCATATTGTTTTGAGTGTTAGTGAAGATTGGAGATTGCCCTTTGAAAAGAGCAAACTACTATGCAAGTATAAAATGATATCCATTCCTGTTTTCATATAATCCATTGAAATAGTTAATACTCTTGTCTTAGCTCCATGAAACCTACACTTAGATGTGGGTGAAATACTCATCAGAGGAAAATATTGTACTTGTATCTTTTGACCTAAATTAGGAATGGGGACCAAATCCTACAGAGAGCATGTTATGTACAAAAAAAAGGGCAAAAGACCTCAGGAGTCAAAGTAATTTTTGAAAATTTATGCATTCAAACTTAAAGAGAAAGAGCTAGGTGACAGCAAACTAACCTTGCAATAATCATAATCTCACTAGTGTTGTTACACCTTTGGAACAAACTGTAAGGGGCTTTGGATGTCTTTGTCTGTAAACTCTTCATTAATTGGGTCACCAGTCTGCCACTTTTCATCCTGACCAAGCTGGTGGGAAGAGCAGGTTTATATCTCTAAAAGGGTGATCCCACAGTCCTACTCTGGGGCTGGGGTTTAGCTCAGCTGGTAGAGGGCCACTCTGCACTCTCTGATGCCCTGGGTTGGATCCTTAGCACTGCAAAAATGGGAGAAGGATGTGGCAGTCCACTCTAGAAGCAATCCCAAAACAGTCAGTCATTGAAAACCCTAAGGAATACTATGCTAGATGCAGTATTATCTCATTGAAGCAAGAGTCTAGTAGTGTTATATATATTTTTTCCCTAAAGATAGTTTCAATCCTGATGCTAAATCAGTCTTCAATTCTCCAGTCAAAGACTTGCAAGTAGTACAGCTCTATAGACAAGTCTACTTTGGTAAAAGCACAGAATACAAATGGGAATATACTGAGGAAAGCTTTGAAAGATGTATCTTTCAAAGGAATACATGGAGGCCTGAAGTTTAGACACATTACCCATGTATCTAGTTTGGGGCATCTCTGTAGAGGTTGGAAATGGCAACACAATAGTTTGAGAGTTGGGGCTGATCTTTCTGGAAGTAATGTTAGCAACTATGGCTTCAATCAAGGTTAGTAAGGGAGATAGAGTGCCAAAAGAGAAGGAGTCAGAGTCTTTTTGAAGACTTCATTGAAGGGTGAGAGGAGAAAGTAATGGGAAGAAATAAAGACATCAGACTAATGGGAGTATTGTCAAATCATGTGACATTTCAAAGTAGAGGAAGGAGATTCTGTAGAAAGATCAAGGACAACCATGACTGAAAATAAGCCTTTTGGTTTGGCCCTTAGGGTCTGTCTGTGTGAATTCTGTGGGCTGATAAGTGAGCAGGTAAAGCTGTCCGGGAACAAAGGAGTAGAGGACAGGCCATGGGAGTGGCAGGGCTTTTCAGCACAGGTGAATCGGGTTGCAGCAGGGGAGGGATGGAAAGAGATGGAAGTATAGGTGGAAGGTGGAGAGAAGGACAACATTTGTTGGCAAGGTTCAAGGCAAGGTAGTGGGGGGTCAGAGAATAGGAAGAACTGTTCAGCAGAGACAGGCATGTTTTGGAAAGGTAGGAAAGAAGCTGAGGGATTCAGGAAAGGGCTTCTCTAGGAACACTGGAGGGTGTGATTTTTAAAGGCACCATTTAAAATCATTTGGGGGAAAATAATTCAATAAGTGGTTTGGGGGTAATTGTTTACCTTTTTTTTCCCCTACAGTACTGAAGTACATGGAGTCAATACTCTCCATGAAAATGAGTTCCACATTTAAGAGTTCTTTGAAGTGATGTGACTATTTCTTTTTCCTTTGTTTAGTGAAATCCTTTCAGAATATAAAAACAAAAGAATCATAAAGAAAAATAGTGACTGATTAAATTAAATTAAAATAAAAATTAAGAGCTTTTGAATATTAAGAAAACACATAAACAAAGTAAAAGTAAGTAGTAAACTGGCAAAAGTATTTAAAACATCATAAAACAGGGCAATGATTAGTGTTATTAATAAATAAAGCATTGTACATATCAATAAGGAAAAAACTAAAATGGATAAAAAGGCAAAGAGAAATAGATCTATTCACAAAAGAAGAAACCGAAATGACCAGTAGGCATTATAAAATTTTCAATGTCATTAGTAACCAAATAAAATTTTAAAAGCCAGCAACAGAATATTTCTATTTGAGAGAAATTAAGAAAGAATAGAGCTGGACATGGTGGCACAGAAAGAATAGAGCTGGACATGGTGGCACACACATGAATCCCAGCATTTGGGAGCCTGAGGCCAGCCTGGCTACATGTTGAGACCCTGTCTCAAACAAACAAACAAAATAACTCAAAAAATAAGAAAAAATGAAAAAAGTATAACACCCAGCACTATCCAGGGCAGAAGGAAATAGGCACCTTAATACAGACAGTAAAAGTAGGCATAGTCTTTCTGGAATGTAAATAGGGAACATGTATAAAAAAAAGGAAACATGTTCTTATCCTTTGACCCAGTAATTCAGTTTCTAAGAGTTTATCCTAAAGAAGTAAGAAATATACAACAAAACTATGCAAAGTTGTATTTAGAGATATTATTTATAACAGTAAGAGATAAAACCACTTATTTTACCAGCCATAAGAGACCATAATAAAATGTTATCAATTAATACAGAATCATTAAAAATTATCCCAAAACTTTGAAACATAGGAAAATCTCAATGTATTGCTAGGTGAAATAAAATAGGAAAGGGAATATATATACTGTGATTCCAGTCTTGTAAGATGAACTATATATGGATATATACACAGAACACATGAGCAATTATTCTTGGGTAGTGAGAGCTGGATGACTTTTTTCCTTTTTATGTTTAAAATTTTCTATTCAATGCGTACTATATTTAGGTCAGGTGTGGCTGCACACATGCCTGTAATTCCAGTAGTTGAGAGGCTGAGGCCTGAGGATCTCAAGTTTGAGGCCAACTTGGTCTATGTAGTGACACACTGAGTGGAAAAAAAAGTGTAACATCGTTGTAATATAGGACTGCAAATTTTATTTTAATAAAGAACTTCCTGTGTGTAAGAGAAAGAAAGCATGGTTGTGTCCTGGGATCACTGGATGCTCACAAACAGGTTGCAAGTCCAGGTGCAGATTAACAGGGAGAGAAGAGAAGCAGGGGTGGGAACATTTTAGGATCTGTGGTGTTGGTAGTGAAACATCTCTCTTTGACCAGTTGAAGCTCTGGTAAAGTAGAGATGGATGATACTGGAGTTCAGAGGGGCGAGATAGTAGATGAGTTTTTGTCAGACATCCAGAAGATGTCAAAAGTGAGGGCGAGCGATGGGATGGAGCGGAATGTCCTCACATGTGCAGAAGTCTTAGGGGGAAGGGGGACTGGCTCAGAGGTCAACAGTGTTCTGGCAGAGGCAGGTACAGAGGAATGACAGGACAATCTGTCCCTCACACAGGAGATGGCAGGAAGTCTTAGGTAGGGGTGAGAGCAAGGAATGAGAGCAGAGGGAAGGCAGAGCAGCCTGGCTCCAGGCCTCTGATTGCAGAGGGGCTAAGGAAGAGGAAAAGTACGTGGTTTTGATGGAAGAGTGTATTAATCTTCTTGGATTGCCATAACAAAATACCATGGACAGGGTGGCTTAAATAACAGGAAGTTACCTTTTTACTGTTCTAGAGGCTGGCAAGTCAGGATCAAGGTGCTTGCCTGGTTAGTGTCTGCTGAGAGCTCTCTCCTGGGTGGGAGGCAGGTGGCAACCATCCTCCTTGCTTTCTGGCATGCTCTTTCCTCTGTGCATACATGCAGCAGCCGAAGAGAGAGAGAAAGCTCACTTGCTGTCTTCCTTGTCTGAAGTCACCTGTCTTATTGGATTAGGACCCCACCCTTAATGGTCTCATTTAACCATAATTATATCCTAAGAGCCCTCGCTCCCAATAGGGATAGATGCCCCTTGACTTATGATGAGGTTACATCCCAATAAACCTACTATAAATTGAAACTATCAGAGTCAAAATGCATTTAATCCACCTAACTGCGAAGGCCTGCAGCCATAGCAATGTGGCGTCAGATCCTGTAAGATCTCAGAAGCTAAGCAGGTCTGGCCTGGTTCATACTTGGATGAGAGGCTGCCTAGGAATACCGGGTGCTATAGGCTCTCTCTCTCTCTCCCACTCCCAAAAATCAATCTGCCATTGAAAACCCTATGAATAGCAGAGAAGCACTGACAATAGTGTTTCACCTGTTGTACATAGGGTCGCTATGAGTCAGACTCTGACTCGATGGCACCTAACAACAACAACAAGAACAACAAACAACCTGTGAACATCAAGGCTTAACAGCACAGTGCCCTGCAGAGTATTTCTTGTTTATCCTCATGGATCCTGTGGCCGGCTGGGCACTGTGGCTCACTGCCTCTGCCCAGCATCGTGAGAGAGGATGGTACCACTTATTGCTGGCCCAGAAATGGATTCACAATTCAGAGTATACAGTTCTGATTTTGCACCATCATAAAGTCAAGAAATCCTTAATTGAACTATCCTAAGTTGGGTACCGAGGGCTGGGATTTAGCTTAGTTGGTAGAGCCCTGCGCTGCAGTCTCTGAGGTACCGAGTTCAATTCCCAGCACCACAAAAATGGGAGAAGGACCTGGCAATCCACTCCCAAGGCAATCCCAAAACAGTCAGCCATTGAAAACCCTGTGAGGGTCGCTATGAGTCAGATACCGACTCGATGGCACCTAACAACAACAACAACAAGTTGGGTACCATTTATAAAACCATATTGGAGGTTAGGGCTTCAGCACATGAAATTTGCATGGGAAACACTCCATTCAGTCCATAGCAGAGAGATTTTAGAGAAACAGTGTTTCAGGACAGACATAAATTTCAGTGAATTAAGGAGATGGGTTTATGTATATGGGAGAGATCAAAGGTTTCTGAGTTTTGGTTAGTTTAGTTTCACCCCCTTCCCCACCTGCCACAACCTAAGGTAAGGGTGAGGACTAAAGGGCAAGTTAACTTAGGATGTGGTAAAACACAACAGGACCAGAAAGCCAGCAGTGATGCTTTTGGGATTACAGGCCTGTGCTAGACCCAGGCAGTAAAGAAGTTCCCTGGAGTACTGTCAAAGATTGATGTAGAGAAACTGAAATAAAGACTCCTCAAAGACTTCCTGGAAGCATTTGCTGGGTGATGGAAGGGGAGAGAGGACAATTCAGGGGTAAAAATAAACCACAATCTGAGTTTTTTCATGTGATCATGAGAAAGGTTTGTTTAATCTAGCTGCTTCTCCTCAGAGTTCAGTTCCACATATGTTTCAGAGCCCAGCTACTTGGTGTCTTTTCAGGGTCTCTCTCTATATAGTGGACTCACATGTCTCTCTCTCTCTCTCTCTCTCTCTCTCTCTTTCTCTTTCTCTCTCTCTCTCTCTCTCTCTCTCTCTCTGTCATATCTCATCTCATTTCTCTCTTTTC
>VMDO01005281.1:99328-113885 GCA_007922755.1 Pedetes capensis
CCCCAACCCCCCCCACTTCTCCCCCCTCCCTTCTTCAGTTTTTAGACATGGGAGGGGAAGTGCTGAAGGACCTGAGGTCAGCTGATGAGACTCATTCCATGGTTTGTCAGACTGTGCTCTTGACCCTTCCTCAGGACCTGTGATTAATACACTCTTTGTACAGGAGACTTGGCAAACCCTGCTCTCCACAGGATTTGATTCATAATTCACAGCGAGCAGGAGGAGCAGCGTCTTTGTGGTGGCTTGTTTGCTCTTTGCTCACAAAAAGCAATGCGTTCTGACCTTCACAGTTATCTAATCAGGAAGTACACAGTCCTGGCATGTAGTTGAGTTCTCCTAGGGCTCTCTACAACTGTAAATTATGTTCCAGCTCCCCACATCTAGGGCATGCCACACTTTATATTACTATTGTGTATCTTAAAATAAACAGCATTGCATGCTGTTTATTTTGGTGTTACTATGTATGCAATTTTAAAACAGTGGTTACTTAAACAAATGTCTCGGTTCCCACAGCACTTGAAAGCCAATGTTTGCTCCTGTGGTTTTGGATTTTGTCACTTCTGTTTGGATTATATCTGAAGTCCACACTGTGAGCAATTGGAACAAACCTGGCAACACTTAAGACAGGGACCTGCGATGGCTTCCAGCCCTCTACCGTGGGCAGCCATCCTTCCCTCCCCACACCCTGCCCCACCACCGTTCCACACGCACATGCACGGTAGGCATTTTATGTTCTCTCTGGGGCTCTAAATTTACCCTGTTGAATGATACAGTGGGTCGTTTAAATTCCTAGGTGCTGTGCAATTTAACTGAGTAAGTGGTGGTGTGCTGCTTCTGTAACAAAATATACCTCCCAAATACTTAAAATTTTCACCTGTATACTGTAGATACAGTGCATAGTCCATTGACACAGCCTGGCCAATATGAATGGGGGGTAGGGTGGTGATAGACACAATGGATGTGAAAATGTTTAAGTTCCACACTGACTTGCCATGTGGCCTTGAGTTTTTATGCCTCCAGTTCATACAAGGGGTGACAAGTAAAGTGTCTTCGTGGTTTATGCAAAACGTGTGTTCAGGCAGTCTTTAGTTTGGTTCACAAAAGAGGCAATAGTGCCGTTACTTTGGACAACTTCTTGAATACTGCAAAGTCTTATCATAAAATGGGTAGGGTTGTCAGGGTTGGGAAAGATCAAATAATATGGAGTATGTAAAACAGCCTCTCACACTTGAACAGGGTTGGTACTCAATAATTACTCTTTCCCTTCCCCCTCCAGTCCTCACCCCCTGACATAAATTATAGCTGTGGGGGGTCTGGGTATAGGTTGAAATTGAAGTTAATGTAGTGTAGGACTGTCAGAGCCTGACCTGGCCTGCTGGTGATGTTTGGGATAGTCATTGCCCAAAGTCTGCTGAACCATCAGAGAGGGGCCACAGCACCCAGCATGCCTCTTCCATTCCTGGCTTGTTTCTAAGAGTGAAGCAGAGGCTGGTTTGAAGCTGTACATTATGCGTATCTTGAATACAGTGATCAAATTAATCATCTCTCCATCTCAACAGTGTAAATTTCTGTTGTACTGGTACATTATAAAGTAACTTGTTGTATTATTCGCTGGTTAATGAATGAATAAGTAAAATGCTGCTTGGATTCTTGGGCATTTCAAGAAGGCTAAGTCCCTGTATGGGAGAAGGATTGTGGCAATCCACTCCTGAGCAATCCCGAAACAATCAGCTATTGAAAACCCTATAAGGGTCACCATGAGTCAAGACATGACTCAGTGGCACCTAACAACAACAAGTCCCTATGGTATATAGTTCATTGCTAGACTAAAAGTTAGTCTACATAAGTATAATTTTTATTCTCATAACTCAGTTGTGTAAATGACAGGAATTTGCATATATTGTTGTTTATAGTTTCCACAAAAATCAACACTATTTTTGAAAACCTTAGATTATACATTTGTTAGATGGAAATTGCATAATATAATAATCTAAACTGTTAACAAGATGATGTAGGTTATTGGTAAAATAGCCACATTTCCTCCTCTTCTGAAGTACATACACAAGGTACTTTGCTGTGAAGCAGAAAACATTCCTTGGATGATTTAGAAGCAAGCTTGTTGCTGTTAGGTGCGGTCAAATTGTTGTCTGACTCATAGCGACCCTACGTACAACAGATGAGGCAGTATTGCCAGTGCTTCTCTGCTATTCATAGGGTTTTCGATGGTGGATTGATTTTTAGGAATAGGTTGCCAGGTCCTTCTCCCAAGCCTATAGCACCTGGTGTTTCCATGTGGTCTCCCATGCAAGTATTAACCAGGCCCAGCCCTGCTTAGCTTCTGAGAACTGATGGGATTGGATGCCACAGTGGTACAGCTACAGGCAAGAAGCAGGCTAGATGCAATTATTGTTTGTTGTTGTTGTTGCTGCTGCTGCTGTCTATAACTCCGTGAAGATGACCATGCAAGATTTTTTTGTTGTTGTTGTTTTGAGGTACTGCAGGTTGAACATAGGGCTTCGAGCTTGCATGTTCTGCAAGTGCTGGACCACTTAGCTACACCCTTAGCCCATTTTTTATTTATTTTTATTTATTTATTTATTTATTTATTTTTGAGACAGGGTCTGACTAAGTTACACACACTGCCTCTGGTCTCAAACTTGCGATCCTCCTGCCTCTGCCTCCTGAACCACTGGGATTCATGCAAGATATTTTGAGAAAGTAGACTTTTTGTTCCAAAGCAAATGCTTAGTGATCATACAGTAATTGAAATAGTGGATAAGGTTTCAATGTGTCTTATTAGTTGAGTACAGGCTCGCAACTTGTTTCTTCCTCTGTGAACTAGGGATAATAACAATGCCTCCTCCCAGGGCTGTCAGGATGCATAGAGGGAGATGATGCTTGGGCAAAGCATTAGTCACACGGCCTGCATTAGATGCTGGGGAAGGTTGGCTCTTATCATTATATTGAGTCTTTACCGGGGAAATTTATTTTAATTTGCATAATAATTTTGAAGGTGAAAAAAATTCAAAATTCTTGGTGCTATTGGCTTATCCCTGTCCCAAACCCTATAGAATTCTTTTGCTCCTGGTGAAGAATCCACAAAACACAAAAGATGATGTGAGTAGAAATTAGTGGAGAATTAAGAAAGGACTTGGGCTGTAACGAGACAATTTCCATTTTCACCCCAGAGCTAAGGGCACACGCTGTCCTCCAGCTCCTATGTGGTTGGCCTGCCTGTAGTCAGTAGCATTATTTTTTAATCTGCTTATTACTACCCTTACAACTAGACATAATCCGGCATGCTTTCTGCAGATGTTTGCTTTCTTCCTGGTCCACTTCCTCTCCGTGGCCATGTTTCTCTGTGACTGTGGTTTGACTGCATGTCCATCCCACCTCACATCTTCACCCTCCTAGGTGACACTCCTATGTGGAGTTAGTTCATCAGTGTATTATTTTTCATTAATGTTCCTCATTGGCCAAGGGTCAAAATTCTTATTGTGAAGAAAGTGATGGGGGAATATACTTTTTACCCCAATAAAATTAGATGGCGTGCTGACAACTGTGTGTTTGTTAAAAAGCAGTTAGCACAAATTAGAAATACTTTACAGCAGATGTGTTTTGTGAAAGGATATGCTAAAAAATTAAACAGAGAATACTTTCCGGTTATAATTTTAGAAAAATATTGTGCAATGAAGCAAATTTACAATTCATTTAAATCAACCTTTTTATAGAGTGTGCGCCTTCACGATAAAATTTTGACAATTCTGCAATTTGTTTCAGTGTTTCATTGAGGGGGTGGAAATCCATCTGCTAGTTATTTTGGGGGACACCATTACATCAATAAAAATGATTCCTATGTTGTACACAGATTGGAGTTTAGCTCAGTTGATAGAGTGCTTCTCCACACTCTCTTAGGAGTCAGGTTCGAACCCCAGCAGCACAAAAGACGGGAGAAGGACATGGCAATTCACTCCCAATGCAATCAGCCAGTGAAAATCCTATGAAAATCACTGTGAGTTAGACTTGACTCAAAGGCACCTAACAGCAACAACATGTTGTACACAGCCTTCATTTTAAATTGATGTGTGCCTATTTTAAGTGTAAGTAATTTAGTTAAAGCCCAAAGTTCCTATTATATGTATAATAGTAAGGATTTCTTTTTCCATCCTGTCAAACACAATCCCAGCGTGCCCCACTGTCCAAGAATCTTTTGCGCCCTAGGTTCTTCCAGACACATCTTATTCTTACTTCACTGAACCCTTTCTGAGCTTCTGGAAGGACATTTTTTTAAGTTGCTATCACTGATACAGTTGCTATTAATCACTGTCTGCCATGTTGTGATGCAGGCTTAATAACATCCCATTGAGTGGCTTTTGCAAGCTAGAGGCTTACCAACAGGACTGGCCTTTGATATTCGACTCACACCAGGAAAAAGAAAATGTAGAGTTAAAGGATATATATATGTAGGATATATATATATATATATATATATATATATATATATATATATATATATATCCTACAAATGGAAAAAAGAAAAAAAACTGTAGAAAATGGAGTGAAATCAAAAACAGATAGCTTTCTGTGTGCAGCGTAGTTTGCCATGGGAGCCGAGAAGCTATAAATCTCAGCAGCGTTGTTTGAAAACTGAACATGAGGCCGCTAAATTTATCATTCATTCTTTGTTGTCTCAGGGAGGGTAAAAGCCAGCTGACTTGGCTAACTCTGGTTTTCAACCCCCGCCTCATCAATATCATTTTTCTCAAAATAAAATCAAAATTTGTCATTTGCCGAATCAAAGAATACAGGGGTGGAGGGTAGGGGTGGATTTTACCAAGTGTTGGACAGGAAAGGGGGAATGGAAGACTGGCTGGAGTGTGTTGTAGGTGATTTTTTTTTCCCTCTTCATGGATGTAGGGATGGGGAGGTTTTCTTTCGGTATAGGAGAGGGATTCTTGTGCTATTTACTTTAAAATTTTAAATCTGTATATAGAATTTAAAAAGCCTATAGAAGGAAAGGTCAGCACCCCAAGTAAGAAGCTGCAAAAATTGCCCCCTTTTGTTTTCATTAGTGTTCTGTGTTGCACTGCACAGGGGAAAAAAAGGTAGAAAGCAAGCCTGCTACAGATGTGACTAGCTATGAATATTCATGAGTCCCATTGCTCCTCCTTTCCTACAGCATCTAGGTCTTTTCTGATCTTCCTTTTGCACAGCTCCCAGATGCTTCCCCTGCCACCCGCCCCACATTTCCCCCACCTCAGTTCTGCTCTCCTTGGCCAACCCTTGAACAAGACTACAGTTTATTTCCATAACAGCCTGGCATGATGCAGTGATCAGTGGCCTCAGAAGTGTCCGTGTGCGCGCACATGTATGTGAATATACTCTTGCATCAAAACAAAGAGAGAGAAAGAAAAAAAATATTATTATCCACAGTTTTATGAATCCAACTCCCCTTAATGTTCATTATTTAAACCAGCAGCAATTACAAGTTCAAAGGGGTTTAGAGGGCCAGCAACCCGCATAATCACTGCCAAATTAAGCGGGACTCATTCGTCACAGGAGAGTACACCCTGAGCAGTGAATCATGCATGCCATGACAGGCTCTGATTTACATAAAGCTGTGCCCTCTGGGGCTGTGTGTTACTTCATCTCCGTAGCCCTATGATACGTGGCTTTTCTTTTGGTGTTAGGAAGCCAACACTGCCCCATGCCTGGCATAGCATTCCACTGAATGTTGACAATAAAATTTTTACGTGTATGGGAGTTCGGATCACACTGTAGGCCATGCATGGTGGAAGTGGCATTCTCATTCTGGAAAAGACTTGTTTTCCTAAAGTGTCCTGATTAAGTACCGTTGTGGTCACGAAGAATGCACATTTTGGTGCAGTTGCATTTTCTTTCATCAGGATCTGCTCAGGTGTGTAGTTCAGATCAATGATGCTGATAAGGAGGCAAACTCCTCAGACTTGAGACCTCAGTGGCCTAAGAGAGAGACCACAAAGAAATAAATACCCCCTGAGGCCCTTTCTTGTTTGGCATTTGGAGAACTGTTAATTGTTACCTAGTGATGGTTGGGGCCAATAATTGAAGTAACCTGTGCTGTGTAACTGGGCTTTGCGTTACCAAACTTTAGAGAGCTTCTGATTGGACAGTCCAGGAAACCTGCTCGACAGCTGTCATCAGCCACTGAAATCTCTGGAGTCTGAACAATAAAAATTCCAGAATTGAGTTTAGGTAGAAATGCAGGAGGTTTGGAAGAGTGCTGTAAGATACCAAAACAGTGTATGTAGACATTTATCTCCCACTCTCGGATGTCCCAGCATGTCCTTTAGGCTAAATTCTGCACTGTTTTCTCACTTGTTTTTGCTCTTTCGGAGAGCGTTCATCTTTCCTGTGTGGCTAAGTCACCGTGATGTTACCATGTCATTCCACCACACCATTGTTACCTCCTCCTGTCTTCTCAGATACACTACTGTATCCACACTGAGGATTTAAAGCGTTTGGTCTTTGAGGATTAGGTTGGCAATTTGACAATTATACACACACACACACACACACACACACACACACACACTTGACTTTGAAGTGCAGATAAAGGTCTTGTGGTTTTGACTCTTGTAACTGGGTCTACGCTACATATATATCAAAGCAATGTGGTTTTTAAAGTTTTTTGAAGCAGTGCACAGTCATTTTGAATCACTGTGACAAAATGGACCCGGGGCACCCCCAGACAGGCTTCCTTACTCCCTGGGGGGTGATGTTCTACCACTGCCACTCAATGCCACCTGGGATTCCACTTGCACTTGTTTTCGATGGGCTCTCTCCTGTGTCCTCCTGTCTCAAGTTCTTCACTGAGTGGAGATTCAGGGTCCTGAGGTGATAGTTACAGGTGTGCTGTTGGCTGCATTTTGCATTGGAAGGAAGCCAGAGCCAGGAGGCTCAGGCCCAGGCCCATCTACCCAAGCAGCACAGGGTAAGCTGGGTGAAAGGTATGAGTCATTTGGCCTCCCTGACCCTGAGTTTGGTCCTCTGTAAACTGAGGATGCTCCGTTCTATCTTGCCAAACCCATTAATTGTTATAAGAAGTGGTAGTTGTCATTTATATTTCATTGCCAGATCTCTGAAATCCTCAAGCTTTTTGGGTTCTGCCTAAAATCATCTTTACTCCTCTCCTCTCTTCTGTTCGTTCATCTTTGCTCCTCAGTGGCAAGACCTTTTCTCTCTCCTTCATTCAGGCCTCCATCTCACCTTCCAGCTGAGCTGGGCAGCAGGGTGCTGTTCTGAGAAGGGACTCTCTGAAATCTTCCAAGCTGGCTTCCTTCCTCCCTCTCTCTCTGCCAGTGTTCTAGGGAGGAATAGTCACATGTTGACTTATATCCTCTTGTCTGTCCCCCTCCTCCAGAACAAATCTTTCTTTTTCCTGCCTAAATAATTTCATGCCCTTGAAAGCCCAAGAACTATTGGGTTTTTAGGGTCACTGAGATTGAAATATGTGTTTACAGAAGGGAAAGATTTGTGCAAAAAATTATGCACTGCCATATAACCCAGAAGTGCTGAGAAAGATGCACTGAACATAGTTCATTTCAAACTTCCGTATATCCATCAGAAAAGGAAATCAATGGTTTACAAATCCAAGAAGATTTATAATAAGCAGCTTAAAGATATTCTAGTAAAGAATTTAACGTAATTGAAATTTGCATACACTAGGGTAATTTTAGTTAGCATACTGACAAAAATAGCTAAACAGTAGTAATTTGTACAGTGTCCAGATATAAATGTATGTGGAACAGACACACATATATACACATATGTGTAGATGCATGCATGTATGTTTATGCATATACATGCATGCGTGTATATGCAAACAAGCAAATTGTGGTACATATGTAAAGGTGATAGCATTTTTTCAGTGAAATTAATGGGATATTTTGGTGAATACACTTTACTGGTGAAGCATTTTGCAACAGGCCTATAAATAGAATGTATGATTAGATTCTGAAGTACAATTAGTGATAAAAGCTTTAGCATGCTTCTTTTGTAGATAACTTATATATTTCTTCATTCACGTCTTTCTTAACAGTCTGTAGTTTCAAGCCTGGCCATACCACCGGCAAAGGACTGAGGAATCGAGAGATATTTTAGTGAACAAATTTCACCTTTTTTGATCCAGCCTCTATAAAATCTTGCTGCTATATTGAGCCAAAGTACCCATCAATGTACCTTTTATTGTACATGCTTCATATATTGTGATGAGATTATATGCATCCGTAGAGGTTGTTAGGAAAAACTTGACATGCCACTGATGTGCAATGAAGGAAAGTTAATTGTGTAGATGCCACAAAACTGCATCAATGAGTAGAGCCCTCTGTCAGGAGTATTAATCTGCCTTGAATAAAAACTGCTAAACAGGCTTGTAACCAATAGCCTAAGGTAAAACCTGGTATTAAACCTATGGCACTGAATCAAACCACAACTATCTTTATTCACATAGAGGTTTATAGATGGTAAAAACCACTGATAGATGCTGGTCTAAAAACATAATCCTTTTTCATATTGCTCACAGAATTTAAGTCAAGTACAGTTATTGAAAATGCATATGTCTCTTTTCAATTGCTATCATATTATCAGTAACAAACACTTTCATTAACCAAGGAAACATTATTTTGAAATCTGTCTCCATAAATTTATATTTTAATAAAGGACTTTCTTTCTCTATTTGAAATGCCTGTGAATAATTGTCCAGGATAATTTCTGTCCTGGAAAATTTCAAGTATAATGGATTTATTTCCAAGCAACTCCTGTAATTCACCTGCATCTGAAATTGGCCATTGTTGAAGGTGACATGTATGAGATTAGCATGACCAAATTATGTGTGAAGATGAGAGATAAGCACTTAAAATTATGTCTTCAAATGTAATGTTTTTCTTCTGTGTAATACAATAAATATCCCTACCCCTGAATATACATACATATACATGAATTAGCTCAGCTGGTAGAGCACCTGCTCTGCCCTCTCTGAGGACACACGTTTGATCCCCAGCACGGCAAAAGTGAGAGAATGGTGTGGCAATCCACTCCCAAAACAATCAACCATTGTAAACCCAATGAGTTAGACCCAACTTGACAGCACCCAACTACAATAACAACATAATTTATATATGGGGAGCTATTTGTATGTATTTTCATCTGGAGAACAGTCTCTAGACTGGATGACATTTCAGGTACATTCTAGTCCAATAAATCTGTTCCTATGCAATGTCTTTACAAGGAGCAATTGATGTTATTTTGTTTCATTTGCAGAATAGTGACTAAACAGAAAGGTAGGCAAAGGCAGACAGATGTAAAGGTAGGCAAAGGGTAAAATGATGGTATTTGTGAACTTGAACTGGTTTTTCCTATGTTCCTTTAATCATTTTGAGTACAATTAATATTGTGAATTAGATTGAGGGGCAGGGTCAGTACTTGGGGGTTGAACCCTGGGCCTCATGCATGTTTTGCAGGTGCTCAACCACTGGGCTGCACCCCAGACCTTTATTTATTAATTTATTAATTTATTTATTTAGGGATTTTTCTTTCTTTCTTTCTTTCTTCTTCTTTTTTTTTTTTTTTTTGTGGTACTTGGGGACTGAACCCAGGGTTTCACATATACTTTGTAGGTACTCTACTGCTGAGATGCCCCCCTCAGCCCCTTTTGTAAGTTTTAAATTGAGACAGAATCTTGCTAAGTTACACAGGCTACCTCTGGTCTCAAACCTGCGATCTTCCTGCCGCCGCCTCCCAAGTCTCTGGGATTACAGATGTGAGCCACCATACCTGGCCTTTTATCATCTTTTATCTTGAAAAAGGGTCTTACTAAGTTACCCAGAGTGCCTCTGGCCTTGAACTTGAGATCTCTCTGCCTCCCCAGTACCTGAGATTACAGGTGTGCACCACCATGCCCAGCTTTTAATTAGTTTGTTTGTTTGTTTATAGAAGGAAGTAACTATGTGAGTGTGAATTTGGAAGGAACAAGAGATAAAGCCAGATCAACTATAAATCTCCCGCCATGCCATTGATTTAGAAAAGTTCTTATTTTTTTGTTTGTTTGTATGTGCATTTGTTTTGTTTTGTTTTATTTTGCAGTACTGGAGATTGAACTCAAAGGCTTGAGTATGCTATGCAAACATTCTCCCACTGAGCAATATCCCCAGACCTTTTTATTTATTATTATTATTATTATTATTATTATTATTGATTTTATTTTGCAGTAATGGGGGTTGAACCCATGGCCTCGCACTTGCATGCTTTGCAAGTGCTGGACCACTGAGCTGCACACCCAGCCCATTTTTTTACTTTTGAGACAGGGTCTCACAAAATTATGCAGACTGCCTCTGGTCTCAAAGTTGCAATCCTCCTGCCTCTGCCTCCTGAGTTGCTGGGATTACAGGTGTGCACCACCATGCCTAGCAGCTTTTTTATTTTTTATTTTGACACAGGGGCTCACTAAGTTGCCCAGGCTGGCCATAAATGGCTATGTAGGCCTCAAACTTGTGATTCTCCTCCCTCAACCTCTTAAGTAGCAGGGATTGCAAGAATATGCTACTATGCCTGGTTTTCTTGTGTTCATTTTAAGCAACTAGTCTGAAGAACTTTAGAAATTCACCTAAAACGGTGCTTTCCAGGATTCTCCAGGCCACAGAGAACATGACATTTCTCCATCTTCCTTACCCCCATGGGAGGTAAGGCTATTGATTCAGTGTTCTTATTCATTCATTCGTTCTACTTTTGCTAAACAGCTATTAAATGTTAGGAACTAGTTTAACTGCTTCAATTATTTATCCATATTCATATACTCTCTATGTTTCTGTTTACACATGTTAGCATATATCTTTACATATTTTTTGTGCCCAGATCAATTTTTTGCAGACTCTCAGTTTTTGGTCTGTAAACCCCTGTCAACAGCAGAGAAAGCAAAGTAAGGAAATGATTGAGTTTTGCAAGGATAACTTTGTGAAGGGGGCTCGGGTTTAGAACAGTTGGTAGAGCGCTGCTCTGCACTCTCTGAGGACCTAGGCTGAATCCCCAGCACCACAAAAATGGGAAAAGGGCATGAAGCAATCCCAAAGCAACCAGCCATTGAAAACCCTGTGAGGGGTGCTATGAGTCGGACCCAACTCTGGCACCTAACAACAACTTTGCAAAGCATCAAAGTGAGCAGGAAGCAAGTTTCTACACCACTTCTTCCACACTGAGCGTCTTCCTAATAACTGAAGCATAATTCCTCATTGCCATAAACTCATCCCAAAGGGTATATTTTAAAACATTCTTACTGTCTTAATAGATACAGTCTTTTGTGTAAATGTTTCTCCAGCCAGTATTTTCACATTTACACAACACTTAGGTATCCTAGCACTGCTAAAATAAACATTGGCTGCAGCTTAACA
Organism: Pedetes capensis; assembly: GCA_007922755.1. Taxonomy (NCBI): domain Eukaryota; kingdom Metazoa; phylum Chordata; class Mammalia; order Rodentia; family Pedetidae; genus Pedetes; species Pedetes capensis. The sequence continues at coordinate 110,752 of VMDO01005281.1, forward strand.
GGACAGTGTCTGCACTCTCTAATAGTTTGTCAAAGAAATAAATATTTTCAACCCCAAATAAAACAAACCAGAACCCAAAATTTATTAACATGAAGGTGAGGCCACATTTATGTTGGGTTAATGTTGAGTTTACATTTCATTGTAGGTTAATTTTTTTGGTAAAAGTGTTCTACTTTCATGAGTTATCTAAGGAATCCAGTCAACAGAGAAAAGTAATAATTTAAGAAATATGGTATATGTTTCCTGATTTGTTCTGCTTTACTTTTTGTCTGGAAATTCTCCTTTATATTTAAATGTGTGCAGAATGGAATGTCATTTCTTCCATTTCTTCCTATAATGCATTCTTGCACTTACATGATGCTTCACTTACAAATACTTTAGCTCTTTTTCCCCCTAAATCAATAACTTTAATGCCTGCTCCAAATAAGCTAAAATAGTTTTGATAATTTTCTAGCAAATGGCAAACTTTGCCTTTTAGCTCTTAAAAACTTTCTGAAATATTTAAAAATCATTTTTGACAGTATATTAAAGTGAATGGAAGTCTTTACCTAAGGATCCTACTCAACTTTTCATGTACTTAAAATATTACAGGCAAATTGAAGAGGTGACTTATTATAAAAATAAGTAGACTTGAATAAATTTTCTGAAGGAAAAGTGACTTGTGAAAGAATTCAAATGGCATCCCTCCTTTTGCATTTTCTCTTCTATATTTTACTAACACAGGTATAAATTCAAAGAGTAAGTCAGTGGTCACCGTGAAACTTCAGAGCAAATGCAAAACCTCTGACTGTAGGACGTATGTATAAGAACATTTAAAAGCACCCACTTAATTGGGCTACGACAACCTAATTGGTTTAATTTTATTACTAATTTACAAAGCAGTCAAAAATGCAAAATTAAGTCAATGGTCCTAGAAATTATTTAACTATAGGTAGATAGGTAAATAAGTAAGGAGAGAGAGAGAGAGAGAGAGAGAGAGAGAGAGAGAGAGAGAGAGAGAGAATATCTCTAGGTAATCAGTGATGCAACCTAAAAATAATCTAGGGAAAAACATAAGAAATACTCTTACTTTAAACATTCTTTAAATTGACTAGCTATATTTAAGATGATGGTGGTATAGAAATGAATGCTTCCCAACTGTTTAATTCTCTGCATTCAATTTAATATTTTTAAAAAAGATATGTATATTAATAGCAGATGCTTCGTTCTACCCATCTATTTCTTATGTGAAAAAAGAATGTTAGGCTGTATAATCATTAAGGTTTGCTATGGAATGAATAATAGTTTTCTATGGTTCTGTGAATCTCTTGGAGACAGCATTATGCTAGGTGTTAGCATACTGATGAAACATCACAGATATTTACCAAAAATACCAGCTGTTTCTTTATTAACACAGCAGAGGTTTATGGATGTTTCAGGCATCCCCAACCCACAGCCTGAGGGGCGCATGATGCCCAGGACGGCTAGTAATGTGGCCCCACAAAATCTTTTAACATGATGTGTTTATAAAATTTATTTTCTTTGTGACTCCCCTTATTATGTATATGCACGAACTATATTATATAATTTATGTGTGGCCCAAGACAATTCCTTTCTACTCAGTGCAGCCTCAGGAAACCCAAAGTTTGGACACTCATATTCTAGGTGCTGTTTTTAAAAGTTGAAACTTTAAAGAATTGGAAAAGAGAACAGGGAGTTTTCTAGAGCACTGATTCCCCAGTGTCTATTCACAAAGAGATGCTGGGAAGCTGTGCTAGAATGTTTTTACCTGAAGACAACACAAAATCATTTCATTAACCAACTTGAAGGGGCTGGGATTTAGCTCAGTTGGTAGAGTGCTGCACTGCAGTCTCTGAGGTCCGAGTTCCATTCCCAGCACCGCAAAAATGGGAGAAGGGCCTGGCAATCCACTCCCAAGGCAATTCTGAAAAACAGTCAGCCACTGAAAACCCTAGGAGGGTCGCTATGAGTTGGATACCAACTCGACGGCACCTAACAAAAACAACAAACCAACTTGAAGGATAAGGAGGAAATTGGCAGGTGTTCAGTATGGTTGACTTCAGGAGGGTGGAGTCAGTGAGCCACTGCTGTCCTCAGAAGCCAGGGTGTCCTTCTATGTGGTTGTAAGACGACTGCCACGGCTATAGGCCACCTTGCACACTCTGGCTAAGAGTGGCTTCTTGTGGCTCTCTTTCAAGAGGAAGGCTTCTGGGAAGCAAAACTGTTTTCATGTGGCTGGAGGCTGGTCACACCAGCAAGGGAGTAGAATAGTCCTCAGGTAAGTTGAACCCATCCTGAAAGAAAGACTCTGGAGAGGGTCCATTTCTTGCCTTCAGACTTATATACTGTTTTTATTCCCACTTCACATATGAAGCAAGAAAATAATGCCCAGAGAGATTAAACATACCTACCTGGACTTACTCAGCGAGTAAAAGGCATCAAAGAGTTCTAAAGCCTCAGTGATCAATATAACATACATAGATTCATCTTTTTCATATGTACATAACACTTTCCAATCTCTTCCTCCTTAAAAAGAAATTGATGCTTTCACACTGTGCACTATGATCTAGTTTAGAAACAATGCATGAAATAGTAGATGTTTCACAAAACCACAGCAGAATAGCTTTAGAAACTTTGAGCCAGTAAGAATTTGCTTCTACTTTTATTCAGATTTCTAGCATGGTCACTGACTTATCTCTAAGAAAGCAAACTTAAAGTTTTATCAGGTTAATAATGAATGGCTCTGTGTATCTAGCAAGCTACCTCAGTTATAAAAGGGATTGGCCTGAGTAATCAGGGAAACTTGTAGCTATTAAATATCTGTATAGTAGAGGAAAAGGGCAAAATGGGTGATGTTGTTGTTAGGTGCCGTCGAGTCGAGTCCGACTCATAACAACCCTAAGTACAGCAGATCGAAACACTTGCAGATTCTGTACCAGGCAAACAATCTTATTTATGTTTAAGCCCATTGTTGCAGACACTGTGTCAATCCATCTGGTGGAGGGTTTTCCTCTTTTGCGTTGACCTGCCACTCTTCCAAACATGATGTCCTTCTCCAGGGATTGTTCTCTCCTGACTACATGTCCGAAATATGTAAGACGCAGTCTGGCCATTTTTGCTTCCAAGGAGCACTC